>CAUYRT010034082.1:0-37501 GCA_963574885.1 Lepilemur ruficaudatus
CCTATTGTCCTTTGAAATAGGTTGAATACTATGAGATTTCTAACATGCAATAATACAAGTGTTTAAATTTCTTATGATGGTATATAACTGGTGATATAGCAATAATTATGAAATCAAATCATTCTTTGCAACTAGTTTAAAGGAACCCCACTGGTTCAATAGTATAAAGGAGATGGAACTCACAAAACAATTCTTCAAATTCAGGTAAATATTGAACAACATTATCGAAATCAAACTAATCAATACTTGTTAATATGAGAGTTTTTCTTATTGAGATTGGCTTTGTTTTACTATGTTTATTAGTTATTATTATCCCCTTTTTGATGAACTGCTTCTTCTTATTTGGTCATTTTTTTATTATTTTGATTTGTAAGAACTATTTTAATGTGGAAAACAAACAAAGAAAAAAACCCTAATTATTCCCTGTCAAATGTGTTACATGATTGTTTCTTTTCTACCTTTTAACTTTGGTTATGATATTTTATTCATACAGAAATTTTATGTAAGCAAACTAAACAATTGTTTGTTCTATGTTTCTGAGTTTTGTGATTAAGCTCAGAAAACCTTCCCCTAGTCTAAGATAATAAACTACCTCCTATATTTCTTCTATTTATTACATGATTTTATTTTTGTAACATTTTAAGTGTTAATCCATCTAAAATTGAGAGTTAATGAAGAATAAGGAAAAGGTTATATTAATTTTATTATTTGAGGTAGGCAGTAGGAGATTTTGTACCATATTTTGCATTGGTTTGTTTTTAATATTTTTATTTGATCATATGGAAGTATTTGTTATCTTAATTTTATTACCAAAGATAAAAATCTGAAGTAAAATTAAATTATTTGCCTGATTCTTATAATCCTAGAATAGTCAACATTAAAAAAACTACTGGTAAAATACTCACTGGCCCAGGCATTAGGAAATCTGAGTTCTAGTTCTAAACCTACTATTTCTTAATTTACTGAACCTTTAGCAAGGCCCGAAGGACTCCAAACTTATAGCCTTCATATGTACCTTGTTAGAAATATGCCACTCAAAAACCCAGACAGGACAATGGCTCTTTAAAACCATACTGTTTTATTGTCCCTTAAAAATAAATAGAAAATTAGCTCCTAGACCAGCTCTATTGTTTGAGTGCTATCCCAGGGAAATAGACCTTTTCTTGCTATGTCTGATAACACAACACATTTGCCTCAAATTCAGGGCAATATCAGTCACTCAATCCTTGTATTATTGGTTTTTTGTCTTTCCTCATCAAGGACTTGCTTTTATATCTGGATCGTAGCATTCACATTGCTCTAAGTTGCCAACTTCACTTTTACTAATATCTCTATTGCATGCTGAACTTGTCCAAAATTCTGGAAGTTACTAAGCAACTGAAGGATATTTGGGGTTCTCATGTGTTAATATTTGCCTTGGCCATAGACAAAGAAGCTGCTTTCTGCTTCTTTCAGCTGACCAAATAGCCTTTGTTTTGGAAAATTAGAGCCTATGCTTTCCGAATATCCAAACTTTTTTTGGATTTATGTATTTATTCAAATGCAAAATTAGGGGTACAGTTAGATAATTTTTAAGCTTCCTTTGGCTTTGACATTGTATGATTTTGTAAATCTAAATTTAAATCAGTGTCTATAACCTTTTCTCTTCTAATGCAATCATGGTTTCATTTTCTCATTAAAGAGCATAGTTTACTTTGGCCATTCCTCTTTTACAGAACCCAAAAGGATGATTTTTAATCACAGGACTTGTATTCTCCTAAATTCTATTGTGTGTATTAGTATTTTTACCCACTCCACATTAACTAAGTGAAATGTACAGGGGATGATTGAGTAGACAAATCTCATTCCTAGCATCCTTGGATATAAAACATAATTTAATAACACTATCTAACTTTAAAAAAGATTATAATATATTTAATAACACAAAGTTAAATATTTATTTTTCTTTCATTTTATTAATTTCCACCAATTTTCTTTTGTTCTACCTTATTTTGGAGCATTTAATATGTTCACTTATCATACCATTTCCTTTCTCATTTTGCTGAAGATCTCCTCTCTCTTACTGTTTATGTCATCCCCATTAAATATAAAATTCCCATAGTTCAAAAAGAAGACAAATTATTAATTTGGAATTGACCCAATTATTCCAGCTTCCTTCACATCACTTTCTTCTGAGGCTGGTAATATTTGCCTGTGACCTTTTTAGCCATAAGATAGCATTAGTTCACGGTAGAGAAGTAAGACCATCCTAAATGATAAGCTAAAGAGAAAGAAGGAAAAGAAGAAGAATGAAAAAGAAATACTACGGGATATTGCCAAATTCTTGAATAGAAGAGACAAAATGTCATTTCACCTCTTTAAGATTTTTGTTTTTCATGCAATTATTCTTAAAGTCATCTTAAAGCACAATATAAAGCTTTTTTTTTGCATAATGACCTTGACTGTGTATCACAAGATTCTTCTGCCTCTCTATAACAGCAAAAGAACTTCAAAGCTCCTTAAACTTGTTAAAAAATTTAATTATATTTTGTCATCAGTAATTTATGGCTCCAAATTATACTAAATTGGCAGCTGGTGATGTGAAGTGCAAATGAAATCAGGCCAATTCTAACCAAATCAGGCATAAAATTATATTTTAATAAACTTTGATTCTACTTCCTATTACCCTTTTCTCTTTATTATGCATGCCTGAGCTCCATGTATAATTTGTGTACACAGATGCTGAGTTTTACTGCTTTGGTAATTTAGAAATCTGACTATTGAAAAGAAGATATTAGTATATACAGGCAGAACCTAATGAAAATTTTTTAAAGATGGTGATAGAAATCTACTGCTTAAGAAACAACTAAAAAGCCATGGTGAAAAAGACAATATATGCCTTCCTAATTTCTCTGTATTTCTTTTGTAAGAGTAAAATATGTGGCTGGTCTATTGGCTTTTTCACTAATTACTTATATTACAGGAGAAATTAAAGGAAACGCAATGGAGAACATAGACTTTAGGCTAAAAAAAGATAGTAAAATAAATTCAGCATATCTGTACTTTATAGAAAACAGGCACTAGGAAGTTAATGTCAGAGAAGGTTTTAAAATAATATCACCTTTTATAAATGAACATATTGGCTTAGAAATTGTGGGTAACCGAAATAATGCTGTATGAATAAATCTAAATCTCATGACATTCTCAAAAAATAGCAGCAATAACAAATAAAACTATATAAAGTTTATGCTTTAGCATAACTAGAGGAAAGAGAAGGCTAACTTTCAATCACCCATAAATAGAATAATAAACATCAACTCAAGAGTTGTCTTTCATTCTTCTGTGCAAAACCTTGGTTCTCAGAGAATGAGGGAAGTCCTGGAAAACCTACACAGATGAGATAATAAGAGCGCTGCAGAGTTAAGATTGACCTATGTTCACTAATAGAAAGAGAAAGTCTCACCTATCTGTAAAGGTAGTGAAAAAGATTCCTAGCAGATCAGAGGAGCCAACAGGGAGGGAATTTTACAGTGTGTGTGAAACTTGAGAAGACAGTCTTTTAAAGGAATGTTCGGAGGAGAAGAGGGTAAGAAAAAAGGTAGACTAATTATTTGAAGGAGAAAAAGGAAAATTTAGTACAGGAAAGAAATGAAATATCTAAAACTTAAAAGGTACAGAACTCTGCCACCTTACCACGCCTGCCTCCGGAAGTCACCCAAAAAGAACATACATTTTTTATTCTGGAGTATATTTGTGAACTTGGTGACTTGTAAACCACCCTACACCATAAGCCTTAGCCACAGAAATGCAAAAGAACAAACAATTTATTTATTATGAAAATAATATACCGTTATTAAGTGGAATTTATTCCACAAATAGATTTTATTTAATATCAGTAAATCACTAATATTATCACCATATTCATAGATAAAACTTTTGATGACATTTAAACTTTATTTTTGGAAATAAAAAACTTCAAGAAAATAGGATCATATGTGTATGTGTATCATGATTATATACATTCTAAACTTAAAGTCATCTTATTTAGCAAGCAAATATTAAATGTACCTCCACTAAGATTAGGAGCAAGGCAAGGATGTCTACAATTGGCTATAAGAATCAATACTTTCTGTAGGTATTTCAGATATAATTAGACAAAAGAATATCAGAATAATTGGAATGAGAAAACAAGAAATAAATTATCTCCACATGAGATATGATCATATACCTGTTAAATGAAAGAAACAATATTAAAAACTAATGCCAAAATAATTCAAAAGGGTAGCAATTTATAAAATTAATATAAAAAATCAATAGGTTTTGGTACACAATCAATAACCATACGATAGAACAGAAAAAACTCTATTTTCAACAGCAAAAAGGTAAATAATTTTTAAAAATTAACATAACAGGAAAAATAGGAAAAGCTATATGCAGAAATACCTAAACAATACAGAAGAAGGGGGTTTTGAGCACATGGAAAGGCAGCTCTCCTTATGCTCTTGCATAAGGAGAATCAAGCTGATAAAAATGCAAGTTCCTCACATTCCAATGTATAAATTCAACAAAATTGTAATAAAAATATCAACTTAAAAATTTAGACAAGTTTATACTAAAGTTTTTACTACACTGTAAAAACCTTTATATTTTATGGACCATGAATACACTGAGACTGATGTAATAAATTAGAGAGATCAAGAAAGAAACATACCACAGATGAAGGGATAATATCTCTAGTACACACACACACAAAATAACCCTCCTAAAATATCCAGGAAAAAAGACTAGCAATCCTATGGGAAAAATGGGGAAAAGGCAAGATTAGATAATAGAAATATGATGTAAACATGGCTCTTCTACACATAACAAAATGTGTAAACTACCTTATAATTAGAGAAATGAAAATAAGTAATCTACTGAAATAACGTTTCTTAACTATTAATTTGGCTAAAATTTAAGATAGGGGTGTGTGTGTGTCTGTGTGTATATGATATATGTGTATATATATGCAAGATATGTATCATACATATATGAGACAACATATTCTGTTAGCAAGGCTTGAGAAAACAAATATTTTCTTACATTACTGGTGAGTATGTAAATTTCTTCAACACTCTTGGAGATATATTTGTGAACATGTAACAAAACTACAGATACATTTATATTTTGACCAGAGTTTCATTTCTAAGATATTACTCTGCAAATAGACCTCCAAAAATATGAAATGCATATTTCTAAGATTATTCACCACAGCATTATTTGTTATTGCAAAATACTGTATTGCAAGCAAACTGAATAACCATATGCAGGGAGGTGGTTGAATAAATTGTGGTATATCCACATATTGCAGAAGTATTTCACTATAAAAAGATTTGTTTGAACTGGTAAGGGATGATTTCTTGAAACCAATGTTATGTAAAAAAGAGCAAAGCTGAAAGTGTGTCTATAGTATGTTAGTATTTTACTAAAAGAAAAATAAGAAAAAAGATATATATATATATATATATTTGTTTTAAAAGAAAGGCAGGACAAATACACCAGACAAAAACAAGATTTACTTATTAACAGGGATAGGTTGGAATGGATAGAGAATTGGGTAATTGGGACAACATAGATTGTATGGGAAAATGACTTTTTGTTATAACTTTTTGTTTAGTGTTAACTTTTACAACAGTTTTTCAAATGCTCTAAATATAATACAATTAAGCAGAATAATAGAAAATGGAATAAAGAAAAAATCAGCTTAGCTAATTTCAAATGACTAAAATAAACACACGGAAGAGGAATGAAAACCTAATCTGAGTACTTCTTGAACACAATATTTTTACTATATCCTTTGGCCAAAGGCAAAAGAGCTGTAAAAAAACTATTGAAGTTCAGATAGTAGTTTTGTTTTTCATGCTAATATCAGTTAATAATTTTGAAGTTACTTAACGTGTCTTCAAAGAAAGAGCAATAAATAAATATTTTGTGCATATTGCATTACTGCCAAAAATGGTTCACAGAACTCTTAGAATTTAAGGTCCATGATTTTAATTAAGCCTTAAGCTTTGCATGCAAACCCTTCTAAGATGGTGTCATTTTTATCCACATATGATAGCACTGCTTTATGAAATATCCGTAGGAAACAAACCAACCTTCGGGAATAGAAGTATATATGATCTTGGAAGCTAATCATTAAGTATAGGTTTAATCATCCAATAACACTTATATGGATATATCTGTTTCTAGTTTCAGAACAATGACTAATGTGCTAATTGTGTTTCATAGCACTTTACTTTTCAAAACACATATGGTTGCTTAATCTATGCAAGAACAAATAAATCAAATCAAGTAAAATTAATTTTAGTCATATGCATCAGGGTTTCCCAAAGTTCAGTTCAATCAATTGGGAAATTTATTTTGCAAGTTAAAGTGCTTGAGCTAATTTTTAAAATGACGATATATCACAAGGAGTAACTGAATAAATTAAGCTTAATGAATCTGAAACATTATACTAATTATATTCATTTAAATAAATGTCTTTATGATGGAACTTTCATAAAAATATTTATAAGGTTTAAATAATCACCAAAATGCTATGGTTGCTAATGAAATTTCCATCCACCCTATGTAGTGGGTATTTTCAAAGGTATGAAAATGTAAGGCTTGGAACACTTTTCCGCACAAGGAAGACCTACTGCGTAAGTTTTTTTAAAAAAGGTAAGAATGATATACCTCCAGAGGTTGAGGAAATATATATATATATATGTGTATGTGTATATATATATATATAAACAGTTGTACTACTTTATACACTTTCACAAAAATTTATAAAGCCATATGTTGACACAGGACATAATTTTTTTTAGTAAAATCTTGAAGATATTACTGACACCTCAAGATCTCTGCTGAAAAAAATTAGTCTTTGCCGTATTTTTATGTGCTAAACTGTTTACCCAATAGAGTGAACATGTTATTTTTGCTTGTCTAGCAACTTTTTAAAAACATCATTCTGTTTATTGTGGGACCATTTTTCCTCCCCAGCATTATCTCTAGTAGGACTGACCACACTATTTTTCTAGGAATGGCTACAAGACAGCCCACTCTTTGCATTGCTTGTACCCATTTGCTTCATAAAGTAACTGTACCTTATTTGTACAGTAAATTCACCATAGTGCTCCAGCATTCTGATATTTTCCACTTCCTGGAGAAACTTTTAAGAGGAAAGTTAAAAAAAATACAGTCTCTGCCATGGCAGCTGGCCTACTTCCTATTCCACCCATTCTAGACTATCATCACCTTTGAATAGCAACTCTCCTGATCTAGGTGATTTAGCTGGTGGAGTGATCCAGACCACCTTCTCCACATGATCTCCCTTCTCTAGTGGTCCTTGGTTACCAAGCTCTTCATAGTCTCAAGCTGTTGTATTTGTTAAATTTAAGAAGAACATCAAGAGAGATATTAGTAGATTATCTTGAAGCCAAATGTGTTATTTCATTTTATAAGAGGAACTTTACGTTTTTCTGAAGAACAGAGTCCTTCACTGCTGGCAGGATAGAATTTCTTTCCTTTCTTGCTTGTCTCTTGGTATAAAGAGTCCAAGACAAAGAAGCAGTAGCCATGGCTTAAAGTTTAATAGATTTTTTTTCCCTGCTGAAAGTATTATCTCTTTGCCAACAGGACTTCTAGACCCATATAGTTGTAAAAACAGCAAGTATATATCCCCCAAGTTGATCATTAGGAGTAATGATAAGTAAGTAGGCTATTTCTATTTGAACACTTTCATTTCCAGATCCATACATTGTATTTATGGGGGGAAATGGTACTCAGAGAAGCTTTATTTGTGTTTTCCATATTAATGTATCTCAACTTTGAAATAGCATGAGCAAAAATGACTGTTGCTTTACATATAAAATATTATTTAGTATTCAAAGCTATCTTTGAGTATACATACCTCCATTTATTGGTTAACTTGCCTAAATTCTCACAGCTAGTAAACAGTTGAAAGTCAAATTTGAACAGTTTAAGTCTAGAGATCATGAACCAAACCACTATATTACACTGTCTTTCAAAACAAAACTTTTCTTTCTTTTTTAGACTATTATGCTAATCAAGAATGTTAGTTATATTAGCACTATCTAAAGCACAAGTAGACCCAATAATGGAATTGGTAGCAATTTAAATAATTTAAGAATATATTTTTAAATATTAATTAATGGTATTCCCATTTTTATGAGGATATACAATACAAGATATACTTTATAAAAATATAGGAAGAACATACTATTAATTTACTGTTGTTTTTTATTATCTTTCACCAACTTTATTATTGGAAAATAGAAATTTGTCTGAAATAAACTTTGCAACCATAACTTTCTGAGTATTTATATTCAATAAAACTGTAAAAGCATAGACGTTTTATGGTATTAAAAACACATGTTGTAAGGATGGAGAAGTGATTTGTGTGTCCTCCACAGATTTTGAAAATTCATAAAATACATAGGGCAGAAAAACTAAATGAGACATTAGAGATTTGTTTCACAAACAGTAATGTACAAAATTACAATACAACGGAATTAATTTAAAAAAACCTCCTAAGTCCTACTCTAAGTAGATCTAATTTATGAAGTTTCCAGTTGTTCTCAATCTTAATTTTCTCAGAATTAACTGTGAATATTATGAAGATACACCCACATCGGACCCTACTACCAGAGGTTCCGAATAAATTATTGTAGGGTGAGGCCAGAGCAATCTCTATTTTTAAATGATTCCTAGATGATTCTAATGTGCAGATAGAGAGTGGAGAATCCGTGGTATATGATGTCCAAAATTTTATTGTATCTCACATGATTAGGTAATAAATATAGCATTTTAACAATGAATGAAATATTGACTTAAATTGAATATTAAAAGGTGAAACATTACTAACTTGAATGTTTTTGCTTAGTAGGAGCAAAGGCTGTATAAATCGACAGTAGTTGAGACTTAGGTTACTAAAGACTGCCCACGTGGCACCTCCCAGATGAAAATGGTAAACCCAAGATATTGCAAAAATAAATATAAATATTATTAACATGAAGCTATCACAGGATGCTAAATACAGTTGTGAGGTTGAAATAAATGATATGAAGAAAACAACAAGAAAACATTCCAAAAATGAATACAATAGATACACTAATTAAGTCAACATACCTAAATTTGGTGAAAATATGTGACACAATAATTACGAGAGGCATTCTTCTAGGAATATAACTTTGTTTTAACTATTATTAGTTGCCTATTCCATTTTTTAAAGTTAACAGGTTTTAATCTGTGGTAAACTTACAATTGCCCATATTTGCCAACCTTTTCATATAGCTCTATCTATCAACCACTCTTAGTTCTTTGGGTTGACTAGAATCTCTGGATATCAAAGGCCCATAGTTAATTCAATTGGTTCAGAGAAAGTTAGAAACACTCCACTAATGAAGGGCAGGAATCATCTATGTTGCCCCATTTCCAACTGAAAAGACAGTGGTTCAGTAGGAATGCAAAGAACGTGATATTAGAAACAACAGTGACTGAGCTGGACTTGAAGAATTCAGATTCTGTTAGATTAACATTTCATCCCAAATTTTAAATTATAAAGTTACATTGTGTTGAGTTTGTAAAATTTTCTTCCCTAAAGACTGACATTTTGATGTTTTCTTATTGTCACATCTCTCAGCCATAAAAAACCTTTTCTAAAACTGTATGCAAATAAACATAAAGTCCCCAAATAATATTTTTAAAACATCAAAATTGAATAACGTTAAGTAATTTTTAATCTTCCTCAACTTGTTTCTTAATTTTCAAAGCAAAATATTTCATATAATTATTTTGAAATTTTAATTAGGCATTTTATTTTAAGTGCCTAGGAGAGTATCTGAAACATACATTTATTACATATTCAAAAATGATAGCTATAATTAATTTTGTTTTTATTATTGATGGTAATAATTCAGCAGTTAGATATTTAGTTGGTTATAAAGGATTCAGTAATTAATATGCCATAATTTTTTCATCTATAAAAAAGAAGCTTTGCCCGCTACAAAGTTCTAGTAAGTTTAAAATTTTATACAGTTAAGATGCCTTTAAAATTAACTTTATATTTGTAATTCAGATACTTCTATAAGTTGTTGCTTGGTTTGGCTAAACTCTTATTCATAAACCTAAAATAAAACAACTTTACAAAATTAAGTTAAAAGAGTTGGCATCTTAATATTTCTTAAGAGTTAATCTACTTTTAAAGTATTAGAACTAGTTTTCACTTCTTAAAAAATAATTATTTCTAGAAAGTTACTGTAGATTTAGATTATAATACTGAACTATAATTACAGTTCAGATGGTACTGCTATTCTGAGCTCATATTTTCATTTGTATATAACTTCATGACAAGTACCTTTTTGGGCTAGAATTTCTCACACTTTTCAAGCAAAAAATAGAAATTTTTTCTGTAGATTGTTTGAATAAGCAACAATTCACCAACTGCTAGGAAAAAAGGGTGTTTTACGAGTGCTGTGAGAAAGTTTTCTTTTACTTGTGTTTTTATAACTTTTAACAGTGCTTTTCAATTTATATTGGTTTTATGCTATTATACATGCTTTAAACTTTTCATAATCTACTATGAAAATAATATGCTAAATTTTTAAAAATACTATGGGATATATTACAGTGACTTTTTAAAATAAACATTAATACAACTTTTGATCTAGTGTCCATATCTTGAAAGAATAAATAAATCAAACTATAGCATTTTTTAAAGCAATCTGAAATATATCCTTGATTTTCTCTAAAGAATCAATTTCATTTGATTCTTCATGAATCCATAAATAGGCAGGCGTTCAAGATGGTGATAAAGCTGGCAAAAGCTCATAACTATGGCATATGAATAAAAGCAGCAGTTTTGGATTATAGCCTATGACCACAGAATTGAGAGACAGAAAGTTGTTCCTCAGGATCCCCACGGTCTTTCTGTGGGCACCAAGGCCCAGACCTGATTGGCTGTCACAAGATACCTGGTATTCATGATTATTAAACAGTACATGCAATGGTAGAAAAAACCATGCTGAATAGTGAAGCTGAGAGTGCCATTATCAGCGTTTCTGTGGCTTCTGTGAAGGGACCTTCTAGATTCCCTCACGGAATAACTGTATTATATTTAGTAATTGCTATTTGCAGATTCTGCTTGTATTTACTGTTCTACATATTTGTCTGCAGCAAAGCATTTGCTCAAAAACTCAGGCTGTATTTGATTTCTTACAAGGATATCATTCTATCCAAATGCTGCTTCCCCTATTTTTGCATAGCCATGGAGCCAGACTGGAAATAGTGATGATTTCACTCTGACCACCTTATCAAATTCTGACTGCCTTGTGAAATATCCACTATGTATTACTGGTCCACCTCACAATATAATAATGATAATGGTAATAATAATGGTAATGATATAATAGCACACAATTATTAAGTACTTGCTCTTTTCTTACTCTGTTTAACATGTCTCCATATAGAATCTGTAGTCAGATAGTCCCTGATTTACAACCTGTACTAGGCAGAATAATTCTTCCTCCTCCTGGCAAAGATGCTGAGGCCCTGATCCCGAGAACCTGTGAATATGTTATGTTACATGGTAAGGACAAGTTAAGATTGAAGATGGAATTAAAGTTTCTAAATAGCTAATCTTGAGATGGGAGATGAACCGGGATTATCTGGGTTGGCCCAATGTATTGCCAAGAGGGAGGGAGGAGACTGAATGTCAGAGTGATGCAATATGAGAAAGATTCAACCATTGTTGGATTTGAAGATGGAAGGGGAACTAGGCCACCTGTGCAAGCTGAAAAAGGCAAAGACATGGATGCTTCCCTACAAAGTACGGAAGAAACAAAGTCCTACTGGCACCTTGATTTTAGCCTAGTAAGATCCATTTTGGACTGCTGATTTCCAGAACTGTAAGAAAATTAATTTTTGTTATTTAAAATCACCAAGGTTGTGAAAATCACCAAGCAGCAATAAGAAGCTGATACAACTCATCTCCATGTGTCAATTAATGTGAATAATGGTAGAAATATCAAAGATTATAGGAGAACATAAATTTTCCTTAAAACTATAATTCAATATATTAGAACTTGCCAGGAGTTGCATATTGACTTAGAAGGAATTGATGGCTATTTTTGGAAAAGGAGGGCAGGTACAAATTTAGTGTGAACTGAGGGAACAAAAAAATAATAAAACATTTGAAACTGTGAGTGTGTTAAAGCAGGAAAAAAGACTCACTTTAATAGTTAAGCATTCTCTGCTAATACCTTACAGCTTATATTATTTATCCACCTGATCCTTAAAAAACAAGACTTCCCGAAAGTACTGAATATCCTAGGCGATGACACCATTTTTGAAGTTGGAAAAGCATGACAATGACACATACATACTGCTGAATTAATTAATCAAATCTTTAATAATATGGCTTCATTGATGGAATGGGTCTGAGCATCACAATTCTTGATGATCAGATAAATGTATTTCCTCCATTGATCACATTTATTTACTTATGTCACTCTAAATTTTCTCTTTAAAATGTCATTTCTATTTTGTGATAGTAAATTTGATGCTAAAGGATAACCCAGGCATTATGGGTTGAATTGTGCCCACCCAAATGTTCATATGCTGAAGTCTTAACTCCTAGTACCTCAGCATGTGACTGTATTTGGAGATAGGATCTTTAAAGAGGTCATTAAAGTTAAAATAAAGTCATTAGGGCATGCCCCAATCCAATAAGGTTGTTATTCCCATAAGAAGAGAAAATTTGGATGCAGAGACATACAAAATGAAGATACTGTGAGGACACGGAGAGAAGACAGCATCCTCAAAGCCACGTACAGAGGCCTGAAACAGACATATCCCTCACGGCCCTCAGAAAGAACCAACCCTACTAACGTTTTGATTGTGGACTTCTAGCATCCAGAACTGTGAGAAAATTAATTTATTCTGTTTTAGCCTCCCAGTTTATGGTACTTTGCCACAGCAACTGAGTATAATAATATATCAGGTCAAATTGATCACATTGAAAAGTCACTGCTATCCTTTTATATTCTTCATAGCATTTTCAAAATTTTTTTGTTGTTGAAAGAATAACCAGAACCAGTTTTATAATATGCTAATCAAGCAAACCATAGGATCTAGAAAAAAGTTACAAAAGTTCCAATCAATAATAGAAAGTTAAAGAAATGTAAAACAAAAACTGAGAAACAGCACTACGTGTTTCCATGAAATCACCGGAAATGAAAATGTTGTAAGCCTAGGGGAAAATTATTTTATCCAGAACTTTATGGAAAATGTATTTGTAGGAAAAGAGAGCAGTAGGTTGGAAACAGAAGGGAAGGCAAGTGCAGGCTGCCAGACTGAAATAAGAAGTGATAAGTCTGGAACTGATGGAAAAGAGAGAATTAGTTTAGGAAAAAGAAAATGTAGTGGCAGAAGCAGCAGCAGCTCATGGAGGGAAATTTCTCTTAAGAACTTTATTTTTCTTATAACTGTATTCTAGATAACTTTGGTGGATAACCACTGCTCAACTATGAAAGTAAAAGATGTACTATATTTATTGCATGTAGTAGCACCTCTGGCTTCTTTATATTATGACAAGCAAAACCAAATACCAATTGTTTTTATTTCACTTTTGCTCCACACCATTCTTTTCATACTGAATTTTCCAGCATTAGCAAGGCAACATTTTTATTTACTGTGATGCTATTTTTTTATTCAATAAAATGCTAGCTTTATTCACTAAAATCAGTATTCATGTTTAAAAGAATTCTTGGTCACCTGATTACCATTATGAGTTTTGTTTGTGAGTTAAATTGGACAACTCTCATTCTGGGAGATAATTTTTTTTTTTAATGCCCCAAATGTGTTCACAGGATCTGGGAGATAATTTAAGTGTAATTTGTTTGTCACTTCAGAAAATGTACTTATAATAAGAAGTATTAGTAGCAAATCAATACATGGTAATTTATGAAAGTCAAAATATAGCAAAAGTTATAAAATTAAAAAAAATCCTTTCTCTGTATCATAGCTTTTATTTTTTCCTTTTCTAAAATGTTAAGTTGACAAATAAAATTTATGTATGTACAACATGATGTTTTTAAATATGCAAACATTGTGTAATGGTTAAATCAAAGCAATAAATATGTGCTATCTCACATTATTATCCATTTTTGTGGGGAGAACACTTAAAATCTATTCTTAGTGATTTTCAAATTACAATTCATTGTTACTAATTATAATCACTATGTTGTACAATAGATCTCTTGAAATTATTCCCCCATCTAACTGAAATTTTCTATCCTTTGTCCACAATCTTTTGAACCCTCCCTAATAGCCCTTGGTAACCACCATTCTATTCTATACTTGTTTTAGTTTAGCTTTTTTAGATTCAAAATATAAGTGAAATTATGTGGTATTTGTTTTTTTGTGTCTGGTTTATTTCACTTGACATAATGTCCTTCATGTTCATCCATATTGTTGCAAAAACAGGATTTCTTTCTTTTCTAAGCCTGCATAATATTCTATTGTGTATATGTACCACATTTTCTTTATTCATTCATGGGTCAATAGACATTTAAACGGATTCCATATCTTAGATATTGTGCATAATGATACAATTAACACTGGACTACACGTATATCTTCAAGACACTGGCATAATTTCTTTTGTATATATACCCAGTAGAGGGATTGTTGGATCATATCTTTAATTTTTTGAGAAACCTCAATATTGTTTTACATAATGGCTATACTACTTTATATGCCTACCTACAGTGAACAAGGGTTCCCTTTTCTACACATCTTTGCCAACACGTGCTATCTTTCATCATTTTAATAATAGTCATTTCAAATATGCTATTAAAGGTATGAGGTAATATTTCATTGTGGTTGTAATTGTCAATTCTCTGATGATTAGTGATGATGGGCATTTTTCAAACAACTATTGGCCATTTGCATATCTTATTTTGAGAAATGCTTATTTAGCCTTGAAAAATTTCATTAGAATTTTGATAGGGATTTCATTGAATCTGTAGATTACTTTGGATACTATCAAAATTTTAACAGTATTAATTCTTCCACTCTATGGACATAGAGTGTTATTCAAATTATTTTTGTTTGCTTCAATTTATTTCATCAAATTTTATAGTTTTCAGTATGTAGATCTTTCTTCTCCTTGTTTAAATTTATTTCTAAGTACTTGGTTTATTTTTGTAACTATTTTGAATGGGATTATTTTCTTGATTTATTTTTCAAATAGTTTATTGTTAGTGTATGGCAATGACACTGATTTTTGTATATTGATTTTCCATCCTGCATGATCACTGAATGCATTTCTTCTTCTTATAAGGACACCAATTATATTAGATTAGGGCTCACCCTAAAGACTTCATGTTAACTTGCTGGTCCCTTTAAAGACTCTATCTTCAATTATAGTCACATTAGGAGGTAGTATAGGATAAGACTACAACACACAAATTTTTGGGGGGAATGCACAATTCAGCTCATAACACTGACACATGAAATTAGTCCTATTTCTTCTTAAGGGTAGTAATGGAGTCTTTTCTCTCAAGAGTGACTTAATCTTTGTGATGAGCAGAATTCTAAGAGGATCACTAGTGATCCACACCCTCTTATAATCTTCTTCCCTGAAGTGTAGCAGACTCTGTGACTTCCTTCTAGACAGTGGAATATGGTACATGTATAGGTTGGTCATCCCCTTAACTTATATTTTACAGCATAGGAAATGGTAGAGTCACTTCCATAATTACTTTAATAGACTAGAGCAAGAAATTGTCCTGATAGAATTAAAGAAGAAAACTACTATAAATTCTACCGTCACAAGGAAAAATTCTGCCAACAACCTGAGGGAGCTTGGAAGCGGATCCTTCCCTAGTCTAACCTCAATATGAGAGTATTACCCAGTGATCACATTGATTTTTGCCTTGTGAAACCCTGAGCAGAGAACCCGTGCAAGCTGTGCTCAAATCTCTGACTTGAACAAACTGTGAAAAAATAAATGGGAGTTGTTTTAAGCCACAAGTTTTGTGGGAATTTGTTATGTGGGATAGAAAATGAATATACAATTAGTGGGAAGTAAAGATGAGGAGCATAGACAAAACTTGATAAGCCCAAGAGGCATACATAGCTGCCCACTCCTTCTCAGTGGAACTCCAAGTCCTTTTTATTCTATTATTATATTTCAAATTATTCTGATCTAGTTCTTTCCCAGAGCATAAATGAGATTTTATAATTTATGATTTTCCTGAGTAGCTTTTGAATTGTTCCTACTGCCCCAGTTTCACTACATTTATAATTTCTTTTGTCAACCTCTCTCACTGAGACATCACCCTGAGCATTATTTAATATGGTTATAGTTTGGGAGCTGTGGCTTTTCCAAGAAAGAAATTTCATGTTATTTTCCCAGGTCCAAAATTCTATCCTAATATCACTTAAAATCTTACTTTCCCATTACATGTAAAGAAAGAGAAAAAAGTAAAATAAAATTGTTAGAGGAAATTATATGCTTAGAGGTGTTGGAGGATAATTTTGCCTTCTTGACAATGCCTATACAAAGTCCCATGTTTTTATTTGAAATTTTGATATTTAAGGTATTAATTTCTGAAAGTGTTATAAGCAGACTGGCCTAAGAAATAAGTTATGAAAGTGAAAGTGTAGGGAATGGTAAAGCAGAAAAAAAAAAAAAAACAAAAAAAAACAACAACACTGAGATGACTGAATCGGCACCTTTGCATAGTTTATAATTTTTTATCTATTTCATAATTTTTATTAACTCGAATCAACTAGTGTCAATTTAATATGTTCTATGAACAATTATTGGGACCTTTATTTCTGACCTTTCTGTGGTTTCTGTATCACCAAAATCATATCAAGTATTTAGAGGGGCTCTCTAATTGTGGAAACATCAAATTAAAAAGCTGGATAAGAGTCTCAAAAGAGATTTTTTTTTTTTTTGAGATAGGGTCTTCCTTTGTCACTTGGGCTAGAGTGGTGTCAGCCTAGCTCACAGCAACCTCAAACTCCTGGGCTCAAGCAATCCTCCTGCCTCAGCCTCTTGAGTAGCTGGGATTACTGGTGTGCACCACCATGCCCAGCTAATTTTTCCATTTTTAGAAGAGATGGGGTCTCGCTCTTGCTCAGGCTGGTCTCAAACTTCTGGCCTCAAGCAATCCTCCCACCTTGGCCTCCCAGAGAACTAGGAATCCAGGTGTGAGCTACCACACCTGTCCACAATAGAACTATTGTTAAATGTTTTTCCTTCATAAGGGAGATGGGATTTTGAGATGTCATAGTCTTCAAGATATTCATCAACCATAGGCTGTGTTGATAGATTATCTGTGGAAGATTATTTTCTTATTAGATCTTTGCAAAATTTTCTAAATAAAATGGCAAGATGGTGTCCAGTATATTGATTGATGTGTTGTCTATAATAGAAATGAATCTAATCCCTTCAAAAATTTTTGTTATCTTAGTGTATGTCCTCCTCAGTAGATGCTTCCAAGCTCCCTGGGGATTTATAGCTTCTAAACTCACCATTATTTTAATATTTTTCCTTCATATAAACTCACCATTATTTTAATATTTTTCCAACTTATAAACTCACCATTATTTTAATATTCTTCTTAATTTCATATGCTGTGATATTATAAACCACTATTGCTTTATCTGTCTGTACCACAACATCCATCTTATTTATTGGTTGATAAAATGAGAGTTTTTACTATTACACTTTCAATACATGATGTCTAAGTTTTTGGGGTACATTGGTAATTGGTTTCTTCATTCTTCGATTATTTGCTGTTAATTTTTCTTTCATTTATTAATTTCCTCAGGATTATAAGGTATTAGGTAAAATATTGTTTTTACTGGTTTTCAATCTTCAAGAATCTGCATTTCATTTCTATAATAGATATATAAATATTATATGTCATATATACAAATATATTTGATGTTTATATTTTGGGGCAACAATGTTGATTCAATTTATTTAATTCTAATAATATAAGGTTGTAAAAATATCCACAACTACATAAACATCATGTATTAAATCTACAATATATAGAGGAAATTTCAATATGATGTCTTTGATTTTAGGAATATAGCAAGTAAAAACTAAACTTGGCACTCCAAGTATGCCTTTATTTTAAAATATTTTAATGTTCTTACCTCTTTAAACATTTCTTAATAGAAAACAATGCATTTCTAAAAGAAAACATGACCTATTATGAGTCATAAAGGATCATAATAATAATGAAAACAACACTTATAAACTAAGTGATAGATATAAAAATATTTATGATAATTTGTGACTACAACAACATTAAAATACCACATATTCAGTTAGAAAATGTTTTGTGATGATCATATTAATTTCTTATTTATTTTTATGCATGCAATTTGTTTTGTATTTGACCAGCCAATTATATAATATTTTGGTGAAAGGTATCAATCATACACTCTTTTTACTTCTATTGTTTCATAGTAACAAAATTTTATGGAAACCCCACTAAATAAATGGAGGTATACCTTTAGATTACATTTATACAATTATAGTTTCATGTCTGATTCTGTAACCAATTGTTCCATAATGTGATTTCTATGTAGATCGCCTGGGAATATGCAAGGTAATAAAATTCAAAAGTGCATCATGCTTCCAGGCTGGTGAACACATTGAGGTTCCGGGAAGGTGGTGTTCCAGGGAGAGTATGGAAGTTCTGTGTCCCTTCCCATGTACCTGTCCTTGTGCATCTCTCTGATCTGGCTATTCTCAAATTGTATTCACTTATAATAAACTGGTCACATAGTAGTAAAAAAAAAGGGAACATCGTGATTCACCAAAAGTATGAAATTCATATGAATAAGTTTAGTGATATTAAAACACAAAACTGTTATATAAGGGTATTAATGTCTATAGGCTTTAGGATTTTAGACCTTTTCTTTAAGTATTTATTAAGACATTTCATGTATTTAAAGTAACATAATCCTTGCATCTAGATTCCTTTCTAGTTATAGATAAAAGTAATTCAATATTAGACCAATAGCCTAATTTAACTAAATAAACCTTAAATCAAAATTATAGCAGAGATATGACAGCATGTCATTTGATGAAGGAAAAAAGATGACATTAAAGTGTCAAGAAAAAGGATTTAATATGTTGCCCTATATTTGATTATTGCAATCTTTGGCAAAACGTTCGATCATGCATGCATTCAAATGGATGGACTTCTTAAACGTGATAACTTGTTATATTGCTGTAAAATCTACCTCCTAGAAATTCCCAAGCCTTATTACCATTTCTAGGATGACCCCTAACATTGGACCTCCCCTGTAACTCTCTCCAATTACCTTTATTTATGGGAATTTATAAATTCAAAGGCATAAACTCATGTCATTCTTTGAGGGTTTTATTAGTTTTTTTAAAAATTTTGAAATATTAAGGGAGTACAAATATTTTTGTTACATGGACAGCTTTTATAATGCTTTAGTCAGGGCTATAAGCATGCCCATCACTTGAATAGAGTTCGTTGTACCTGGTTAAGTAGATTTTTACCCCTCCCCTTGATTCCACACTTCTTGATTCCCAATGACCTTTACATCTCTCTGTGCCCATGTGTGCCCATCAATTGGTTCTCATAGATTTTGATAGCTTGTGTCCCCTTTGTCATTCAGTTCAAGGAATGTTTTGATTGTGATCTTAATTTCATTATTGACCCAATAATCATTCAGCAGCAGGTTGTTTAATTTCCATGATTTTGAATAGAGTTGAGTGTTTCTCCTGGAATTGATTCCTAGTTTTATTCCACTGTGGTCTGAGAAGATGCATGGTATGATTTAGACTTTTTTGAATTTGTTGAGACATGTTTTGTTGCCTGAAATACGATCAATCTTAGAAAATGTCCTATGTGCTGATGAGAAGATTGCATATTTAGTAGTTTTTGGGTAAAACGTTCTGCAAATGTTTGTTAGGTCTATTTGTTTTAGAATCCAGTTTAAGTCCAGTGTTTCTTTATTTGTTTTCTGCTTTCATGATTTGTCCAGCTCTGACAGTGGGGTGTTGAAGTCCCTGGCAATTATGATGCTACTATTTATGTCTTTGCTGAGCTCTAGTAGAATTTGCTTTATGTGTCTGGGGGCTCCCACTTTAGGCATGTCTATATTTAGGATTGTTATGTCTTCTTGTTGAATTGCTCCCTTTACCTTATATAATGACCCATCTTTGTCTTTGTCATTGTTGATTTGAAGTCAATTTTATCTGATATGAGAATGGCTATACATGTTGTCTTTTGATTTCTATTTTCATGGAATATTTTTTTCCATCCTTTCATGTTGAACTTGTGTGCATTCTTGTGGTTTAGATGTGTTTTCTGGATGTAGCAAACACTTGGATTGTGCTTTTTTTTCATCCATTCCACCAGTCTATGTCTTTTGAGTGGAACATTTAGACCATTGACGTTGAGTGATAGAATTGATATGTGGAATGCAGTCCTATTAGTCATATTTGGTAGTATCTTATTATAATATTTTGTTTCCCTCTTGTGCTATTGTTTTATAAAATCTGTGAGCTTTAGATTTTGGGGGTGATTTTACACTGGTGGGTATCTACTGTGCTGATTTGTGTATAATGCAGTTCTGAGTATTTCCTGCACAGAAGGGCTGATCGTGACAAATTCCCTCAATGTTTGCTTGTCTGGAAAAGACTTATTTCTCCATCAATTGTGAAGCTTAGTTTTGTAGGATAAAAAATCTTAGGTTGGCAGTTGTTCTGTTTAAGAAGATTGAAGATGGGGCTCCAATCCTTTCTGGTTTGTAGTGTCTCCATGTTGAAGTCTGCAGTTAGCCTGATGGGTTTTCCTTTGTAGGTTATTTGTTACTTTCATCTTGCTGCATGTAGAATTTTCAGCTTCATTTTAACTTTGGCCAGATTATTATAATTACTATGTGTCTTGGAGATGTCCTATTTGCTATGAATCTTCCCAGTGTTTGATGGCCATCTTGTGCCTGGATATCTGAATCTCTGGTGATAACAGAAAGTTTTCCTCAATAATTCCCTTGAATAGATTTTCCATGCCTTTAGCTCTTTCTACTTCTCCCTCAGGGATACCTATAATTTGTATTAGTTTGCTTTGCATAGTCCCATATCTCTCCAAATGATTGTTCTGCCTTTTGTGTTTGTCTCCCAAAGCTTCCCAGGTGGAGCCTGTAGTGTCTGACGCAACTCCTCTGCTCAGATCTCTCAGTGCTTGTGGGGAGGAGCACTTGGCTCCCAGTCACAAGGCCCAGCACAGGGGAGTGTTTGCTTTGTCCATTCCCTACCCAGGCCAGTGAGGGTGATATGAAGTCTACTGCTGCAAAGCTGAGTCCATACAAACCTGAAACCGTATACCTGTGAGTTCAGGATGTCGTAGGCTGCAGAAACCCTGGATCGGCAGTCACCAGATCCTACTGCACCTGTTCTCTGGTGCATTAACTCTACACAGACTCTAGGCAGCTCCCCGCTCAGTCCAGACAGAGTTCCATGACAGTTGAGGGAGCTCCCTCACAACTTGTGCCACAGTGCCTGTGGGGTGAGCATGGCACCCCACGCTCTATCCTCCCAATCTTCCTGATTTGTTGGTGCCTCCCCACAAGTCCCTTCAATCTTTCTGAATGAATCACCCATAACTTCTTCACTCTGAGTGTCCCAGGTCATTTCTCTGGGATCTCACAATGTTCCTTCTGAGAAAAGCTATCTGTAGGTAGACATCCAATTGCAACTTATGATTTTTTCCTTGAGAGTGGTATGCTCATGGACTGCTGCTAGTCTGCCATCTTCCCTCCTCCTTTTACAAGTTTTTACACACATATTTGTTAAAAGCCTCAGATTTGTAATTACTCCTGGTATCAGAGAAATGTCAAGGCATGTTTTTACTGTTTTCTCTTATGATCACAACACTTAAATACATGCCACTTCCGAGATCTTAGTTCATAAGATACTTTTAATATCTCTATTTCTACCTCAATTGAGGTAGGATCCATCTGTATGTCTCTGATTTTTTTTCATGTTGTAATCACTGTTTATTGAATTTTACATTCAACAGGCATTATGAAGAAGAAGGAAGCAGCAGTTCCCCTTTGAACTTTATCCCCTCTTACCTCATTTTCCAGGCCTTAAATTCATCATGATCTAAAGGCTGTTTAGAAATCTGCACCAGAGTCTATAGCTAAATGCTAGGGTAATGGAGATGTCAGTGAAAAAACAGTAAATACTCATCATTTTCTGCTAACTTATTAAGAAACAAGAGGGCATCTTCTGCTGAAATTAGCCAGATAAAGAATCTTGTATGGTTCATATCTGTAGACAGCAATCATCATTGTTAAGAGGTTGATATGCTGTGATGATTATATAAATATGCAAAGGTATGGTAACCTAGTGGTTAAACATTAAAAGATGACTTTCTTAAATTAAATAATTAAAACTAAAAGAAAAATGTTTACATCGATTGTGTATAAAACACACATAGTTTACAAATGCAGTGAAGTGCTACACTGGAAGTAGAACATTTATTTTGCATCATTAAATTCTTGTAGCTTTAAAGCAGAATTGATCTTTATATTTTTCTATTTTTTTAAAGGTATTCTTTAAGTTTATTTACACTTAGCCTTCTGGAATAAGTTGAAGGTTATCTTGCTTACCGTGTCTCAAATCCTTGAGTTTCAAATATAATATTCTCTCTCTTGCATCTCCATTGGCTCATTCATTTATCAACATGTCTTTCAATGTTTACTAAACACTTACTGTATACAAAATAGTGTTATTTGTTATTTTTTAAAAGTTTAGATTACATTTTTTGTTTTATTTATTTCTTAATTGATAAAAATTATATATATATATATTTTGTGTACATATTGTTTTGAAATATGATACATTGTGGAATGGCTAAATTGAGATCATTGACATACACAACCTCACATACTTTGCATTTTTTGTGGTGAGAACACTTAAAATTTACTATTTTAGCAATTTTCAAGAATACTTCATTATTAACTATAGTCACTATGTTGTACAATAGATTTCTTAAACTTGTTCTTTGTGTCTAACTGAAATTTTGTACCCTTTGATCAACATCTCTCCCACCACCATCAGCCCCTGATAAACACCATTTACTTTATATTTCTGAGATCAACTGTTTTACATTCCAACGTATAAGTGAGATCATGTGGCATTTGTCTTTCTGTGCCTGGCTTACTTTCCTTGACCGTATGTTCTCCAGGTTCATCCATGTTGTCACAAATGACAAGATTTTCTTTTTTTATTAAAGCTGAATAGTATTTAATTCTGTTTATACACCACATTTTCTTTATCCATTCATCCACTGATAAACATTTAGGCTGATTTCATATCTTGGCCATTGTGAATACTGTACAATTAACATTGGAGCATGGAAATTAGTCTCATTTGGATTTGGTACAAGATATTGATTTTATTTCTTTTGGATATATGCCTAGTAGTAGGATTATTGGGTCATATGGTAGTTCTATTTTTTATTTTTGAGGAAATTTGACATTATTTTCCATGATGGCTGTGCTAATTTACATTTTCACCTACAGTGCACAGTGTTCCCTTTCATCCTCACCAACACTTGTCTTTGTAAAAATAGCCATTCTACCAAGTGTGAGGTAACATCTTATCATGGCTTTTATTAGTATTTCTCTGATATTAATGATGATGACCATTTTTTCATATACCTATTGGCCACCTATGTGTCTTCTTTTGATAATTGCCTATTCAGGTCCTTTGCCCATATTTTAATCAGGTTATACATTTCCTTTCCATTGAGTTGCTTGAGTTTCTTATATATTTTTGGATATTAACATCTTATCAGATGTGTGATTTGAAAATATTTTCACCTAGTCCCTGGGTTACTTTTTCTTAGCTGTGCAGGAGGTTTTTAATTTGATAAACTCCTACATGTTACCTGTGCTTTGGTGTTCATATCCAAGAAATCATTGCCCAAACTAATGTCATGGAGGTTTTGTTCTATGTTTTCTTCTACTAGTTTTACATTTTTAGGTCTTAAACGTAAGCCTTTAATCCATTTTGAGCTTATTTTTTTATATTGTTTGAGATCAGGGTCTAATTTCATTTCTACACATGCTGTGATCAGTTGTCCGAACAGCATATATTGAGGCCGCTGCCTTTTCACCATTGTATGTTCTTGACACATTTGTCCTCAATCAATTGATTATAAACTATGGGCTTATTTCTGGGTTCTATATCCTGTTCTATTGCTTGATGTATCTATTTTTATGTAAATACAATGCTAGTTTGATTACTATGGCTTTGTACTATATTCTAGAATCAAGTAGTGTGATGCTTCCAGATTTATTCTTTTTACTTGAGGTTACTTTGAGTGGGGTCTTCTGTGACTCTATAAAAATTTTAGAATTTTTTCCTCTTTTTTTGAAGAATTTTGTTGGTGTTTTGATAAAGATTTCATTGACTCTGTAGATTCTTTTGGATAGTATGAATATTTTAACAATACTAACTCTTTCAATCCATGACAATGGGACATTTTTTCACTTATTTGTATCTTTTTCAATTCCTTTCAGCAATGTTTTATAGGTTTCAATGTATAAGTCTTTCTCCTCCTTGGTTAAATTTATTTATAATTATTTTATTTATTTATTCATTTTTTGTATGTATTGTGAATGGGATTGTTTTCTTGATTTCTTTTTCAAATAGTTCATTGCTATTGTAATAAGAATTCTACTGATTTTTGTATATTGATTTTCTATCCTCCAACTTTCCTGAATTTGTTTATTAGTTCTAATAGGTTTTTGGTAGAGTCTTTAGGGCTATCTATGTGTAAAATTATGTGGTATGAAAACAGGGACAATTTGATATCTTCCTGTCCAATTTGGATGTCTTTTATTTATTTATCTTGCTTAGTTGTTCTGGCTAGGACTTTTGATATTATGATAAATAGAGTGGTCATCCTTGTCTTGTTTCTGATTTTAGAGAAACAATTTCCAATTTTTCATTGTTAAGTATAATGTTGGCTGTTGGCTTGTAATACATGGACTTCATTGTGTTAAGGTACATTCATTCCTTCTATACTTAATTTTTTGACAGTTTTTATCGTGAAAGGCAAAGTGTTATTTTTTCAAAGTGAAAAATATTAGTTCAAATAAGAGTAAATATCTAGAATTTAAGTAATTCTTAGGTATTATTTTTATATTTATAACATTAAAAAGAGTTACCATAGAATATTTTGAGCTATTATAGCATTGGAAGGCAACTTTTTTATGATGTTCATAATAGATATTTGGAGATTTTGTTTTATTTCATTTCTGGGTTCAGAGACAGGAACACTCTTACACTGCTGGTGGGATTGCAAATTAGTGGGTTCAAATTGAGGTTTTTATGGGTCATATTTACATTATGGGAAATGTAGGCATTTCTACTCAACTAAACTCTTTTTAAAATGAGAAAATATTAATTACATATTGTCATCTATTAAAATTTGCAGGTTATTAAGAGATATTGCCAAATATTTATATAATAAGTTTATTAGAAATACTGCCTCTACTGATTTGATTCATATGTAAATTCCCTCAGAGTAAAATTAACTTGTCAACTCCTGTAAATATTAATTGTACAATCATTTTATGGGCAAAGAGCAAGAAAGAAAAAAATACAATGCCAGAAATCAATTATAATATTATTTACTATACAAGTAATTATGGTTTTGATCTCCATTTATTTTACTGTAATGCTATATTATCAAAATATATAATTTAATTCATTAATAATTCACTACATCAAGGAAAATATATGGAACTGCTAAATTAAGGAAAACACACATCATAGCAGTGCTAGTTTTGTAATATGGTAATAACTTCCAATGTCAGGAGCATGGTCTTTGCCTTGCTATGCTGCTAACTTATAGCTTTGTTTATGATTTACCATCCATTTTAGGACTTTCCCAACACAGCTTCTATTTGTTTTAACAAAAAAGGATTTAGAATTTGCAAATAATACATTTAAGGCACACTTCTTCCCCTTTAACACACCTATGATCTGTTTGAAATGCAATAATTGTGCTTAGAAGTATTTCTGATCATCTTTAGCAGTAATATTTTGAACTACCACATTAGTTATAGCATATATACCAGAAATGTTTATTACACCATAGGAAATCATAAAACATGAATGCACCAGTCTAAGAAAATGCTCTCATAATGCAGCTGAAAGAGCATGGCATATTCAAACTGACTTGGTTCAACATGGGAATCATTCATCTGTTAGGTGAATGTTACTGAATCTGAGCTTCAATGTTCACAAATGGACTGATAACTTTTAAAAACTGTGAAAATTAGAAACAAAGTACAAAAAGGAAAGAAACTCATTTATAGGCAAATAATTACTCTTACTAAAGTAAGATAAAACACATCTCAGGTTTGCAAGTATTAAAAATTTATCTGGAATATATTGCTATGTATACTTGAGATCCAACTTTTTATATATAATAATTACATTTAACTTGCTTTTGTAATAAGTTATGATACTTAATGGAAATAAATATAAATGTAATAAAGAATGTAACTTTTAATTAACTCTGAAGTTGGTACGTTGTCTAGAATTTGCACTAATAGATTCTGGATATTTTTGAGGTATAGATGCTTCTTAAAATTAAAAGGAACTATTTTGCTTTGGGATATATTTATCACATGCATATGCTGCATAATGCTGTTTTAATATAATTCTCTCAGATTAGAATTTCATTGCCCTTATGTTAATCTGCAAATAAATAGGATTCTTAACTTGGAAAACTTATCTTTAAAAATTGTTGATAAAAATAATCCAAGAAACTGAGCTTCAAATGATTCATATTATTGTATTCTATGTTTGCTGTTTGTAGGGCAATGCAACAAATGTAGTCTTTTTTTTTTTTTTTTGAGACAGAGTCTCACTCTGTTGCCTGGGCTGTAGAGTGCCATGGCATCAGCCTGGCTCACAGCAACCTCAAACTCCTGCTGCCTCAGCCTCCAAGTAGCTTGGACTACAGGCATGTGCCACCATGCCCGGCTTATTTTTTCTATATATTTTTAGTTGGCCAATTAATTTTTTTCTATTATTAGTAGAGATGAGGTCTCGCTCTTGCTCAGGCTGGTTTTGAACTGCTGACCTTGTGCAATCCGCCCGCCTCGGCCTCCCAGAGTGATAGGATTACAGGCGTGAGCCACCGCGCCCGGCCTATAGTCTTAAATCTTCAAGTGATACAGTGAATAGTTTTGCCACAACAAGGCTTACTTATACTTTAATTTCCTGAGATCAATTAAAGTAATTGTGGGTATATTGCACAATTTGTGCAAGTTATTAGACACATAATTATTATGGTGATTAATTTTCCTGGTCTACATCTGTGGTCAGTGTTACCAACAGAGACTGTGGTCTGTAACTAACAGAAAATAGTTTCCTTCATTCAGGCAATAAAGTATAACATATTGCAGGATAATATTGCTATTCTGAGAACAATAAAAACACTTTCTTTTCCAAGACACTATTATTTAATTTTCTTTTTTGACTACATTCTCTGAAAGAAGGTACCTGGCACCAAATGTGCTCAATGTATCTTCTTGAAAATATTCTTGGCCTCTTTAGAATGGTTAAAAATATGTTGCTATCTAAGGTAACTTTTTCAATACATTCATTTACTAATGTAAAGATCATAAGCAAGAGGAAATGCATTATTTCTACATTTAATTTTTAGATATTTGTAATTAGAGACCCCATATTTAAGAAAGTCATAAAAGCCTAAAAACAGCATTGTTCAAACAGTAGCTATTGGACGATTTTTAGAACTATTTGCCATTTTTAGAGTAGCTAATGTCAAATACATAAAAAACTTATTGGAGCTCCTTTAATCTGATTTTACCTTTCAAGCAATAACTTAATTAGCACTGGCCAGAAGAAAATTGTTACATACTTTAATTCAGTACATAATTTAGTGATACCAACAGTTTATACCTTCTTATCAAATTAATCACATTGATATTTAGAATTGATACTGTATTATTAATCATTTTCAAAATTTTCAATAGCAAACATTTAGTTTAAAAATATAGTATTAATTGTGAACATATGTATATCACTATCTTTGTATTACAATTAAGAAATGAAATAGATTAAATATTTCATCACATGTAAAAATCTAAAGCATAATCACATAATTAATAATATGAATGTGACTTTTTTATATAAGTTTATCTTGAAATTTCTCATGCAGTGAGAATTTAATTTACATGATTACAAAAATCCTAATAAATGTGTTAAATTTACTACCTTAAACTCATCCAATGGAAAAAAGAAAGCATTATTTTAGAGCTTAGTTCTATGAATATAAGAACAATAATAATAATCTTATCACATAAGTAGAAGTATAAATATTCTTAATTATTGCTGATGATAGTAAGCATTACTATTATGAAAGACAGCAATGAATAGTAGATTGACTCTGGGAGTGAACATTGTGAAGACTAATGCTCTGTCTGAGTCCATCATTGAATTATTTTGGTTTATCTATAAAATCATAACCCTGAATGTTATGAAGTTGCAAATCATCTCTAGCTTTAGATTTCTAGGATTTTCATATTTACTCATTCAAAGACAGCAACAGATTATTTGCTATAAACATAAAAGTTTGTCCCATGCTTTTTTGTGGTAATGGTGAATTATTAATGTGTTTTTTTGTCTTTTTTAAAGCTATGATTACGTTTGTAAGGTGTACATCCAGGAATTGGATAATGTTTATTGGAAAAAATCAGAAAAATACTAGTCTTAGTTAGCCACCAAAAAAGATTAGATCTGTCATATAGCAAGCATAAATTGGCCAAATATCATATATGGCCATCTTATTTTGGATTGCTTACTGCAGGAGATTAGATCAGATAAGCAATTTTTTGAGTAATAAGAAAATAACCATGAACTACATATGGTTTCTTTATAACCATTTGTCTTGAATTTATTCAGTTGTATCCTACACACACAGAAATTATCCTAAGTAAATCATAGTTTACATGCCATATCTCACAATCATGAGTACTGATAATTGCTTGGCCATTAAGAGTCCATGAAAGTGTTTTTAATATAAAATTAACAGCCTATTTTTGTTTACCTGTCCATTATTTATTTAAATGCTTTTATATAGTAAGAATTATAATGTACACTTACAAATAATTAAGCTTGTATCAACTGTTTCTACACCAATGTCTGTAGTATAGAAGCATTTAATGTCAATTTTATGTCAAAATTAATTATGAACAAAGGTACCAGATTGGCTACTAAACATTTTTATTGCAATTATCTTGCATGGATGGATACATTGTAATTAGTTACAAATTTACTGGCAGGAGTTAATTGTGCTTATATGTGAACTACAGACTCAAAACCTTATTTGAATAATGTAGTAGCTTGAAAATGATTTTAGTTACATTGGACAGATGCATTATTAAATGTATATGATAGATGATTCCTTGCCATATAATTATGTCAGTGTGTGTCAGAAGTCTTAACTTGAATCTACACTTTTAGGCAAATCTATGCTTGAAGAGGGTGCTAGTAGGGTGAATTCCATATAAAAAACAATAGCAAAACAACATAAATACAAACCGAAATCTTCAGGATTAAGAGATTTGAAACAAAGGAGTAGGAATATTTAGGATTGGGGTGATTCATACTGAGTCCAGAAATATATCTGGCAGTCACATTATCTTCTAGCCAATTTACATTAAATTTATATCTGAGATGTAGGTATTTTTTCATAAAATCTTTTAAGCAAATTGAATGCATATTAATTAGTATTGGTTCCAAAAATCTTGGCAGCCTCAGTGGACATTTATGGTTGGTATGTGCATTCTTCATATAGACAGACACACAAACAGATTACCTCCAGTATGCAGCTTTGGCAAGCCATCTTTGAGTTGAAGAAACAGTGTTATAATAAAAAAAAAAAAAAAAAGAAACAGTGTTATCAGGCCGGGTGCGGTGGCTCACGCCTGTAATCCTAGCACTCTGGGAGGCCGAGGTGGGTGGATTGCTCAATGTCAGGAGTTCGAAACCAGCCTGAGCAAGAGCGAGACTCCTGTCTCTACTAATAATAGAAATAAATTAATTGGCCAACTAAAAATATATAGAAAAAAAATTAGCCGGGCATGGTGGCTCATGCCTGTAGTCCAAGCTACTCGGGAGGCTGAGGCAGAAGGATCGCTTGAGCCCAGGAGTTTGAGGTTGCTGTGAGCCAGGCTGATGCCACGGCACTCTCGCCCAGGCAACACAGTGAGACTCTGTCTCAAAAAAAAAAAAAAAAAAAAGAAAGAAACAGTGTTATCAGTTTTAGCGAGAATAAACAGAAGCTGTAATCCATTTGGTTGACAATATCTTATGATGTATGTTATTCTTATAGTTTTTTTTTATATACCAAAAGCAATCGCAGCTATAGTTAAAGAAAGACTAAGAACTAGATCCACAAGGGAAGTAGCTTGGTAAATGGATCAAAATGTGGGATAGTACCCTCCACAATCAGAGATAAAGCTGGTTTACGTGTGGGGTATGGGATTAGACCTAAAGCCAGAGGTATTCTATTAGCATAATGGGACTATTTTAAGCCTAGAGTAATCTGAATTTGGGAGTGCTAACTTGAATTTGTGGGGGCTAATTTCTATTTAGACTAAAACTAAATAGAAATTATTTGGAAACTTGAGTCTAAAGAAACAACAAAAGAAAGTTTTGCTGAATAACTGAGAAATTGAGAAAAGTGTATGTACATTTAATAATATATGGGTATAGTTATTCTTTCTCATACAAAAATTTTACATTTGGCTGTTACAAAGTCCTTTGGGATATTTAAAATATTTATTACACTAAACAAGAATGTAATATGAAATTTTATTAGGTTTACATTTACATGTCCAACCACATTTTTAAATGTAATTTTCTATAATTTGCTTGATTAGGCCATTAGAATAAAAGAGCATCCTCACTCTCACCTAATGCCATTAAGGATAAGCTTCTACGCAGAAGAGAGGCTATAAGAATGTATGGCTGAGTTGCCAAAAATGGCAGGTGTTTTCTCCACACTAGTTCAATAAAATAAAAATAAAAAAAGTAGTTTGATATATTCTCAGACTCAGAGTGCAATTTAATCCTGAGCGATAAACTACAAATAAATGAAACATGTATTTAAGTTTTTTGATGTACCATTTGAAACTATTAGCATACTTAAACAAGGGATTCCTCCCCCTTTTTTTTTTCTTTCACTTTGGTTTATTTTTCTTCATATCTGCAGGTAGTTTTCCTTGTAGAGAAAATTAAATGTAAGATTGAATTATGCTAATTTCTAATATATTTGCTTATCTTAGTTGCAAAATTCAATCATTCTTGGTTCATTTCATTTCTTGATGATCTCTTCTAAGGAATTTTAGTGTATTTTGAATATGGAATTTTAAAGGAAACAGGCTTCTATTAGCTTATATACTTTCCTTACATTTTTGCCTTACATTTAGTTTCTGTATATACCTTCCCTTTTGTGTATCTTGTCTTTTGCAGGAATATTTTTAAATATGATAAAACATAAAGATTGCATACATAAACAAGATTGGATAGAATTCATCTCACCCAATGGAGGTGAGAACAATTTTCAGGAACATGGCATTTTATTACTATTTATTTGTTTTAAGACACTATACATTGTCTTGTTTTCTATATTTTTAGTTCAGGTAATTATTAATCTTCTTTTTCATCATTGTTTTTATGTGCCAGAAAGTTTAAAGAGCATATTTTATGAAAAAATAAAAAAAATTCAACTCTTTCACAAAATGAGAATTTTAACCAGATAACAACTATATAAACCTTCATAAAGAAGTTTGCAAACATTTATGTATCCCTATAAAAGACTTTAGTCAAGTCATTAAGTCATTTACAGACAGCTTTTATGTGAGAATACTTAGAACTTTTCTTAAGTGTGCTGGGGCTCAGAAAATGATACCCCAAGTATGGCACTTTGACATACTTAACTAAAGAAGCCTCAAGATCTCTCGACCTTCCCTTACCTCTTCTTGCTTCTCAATCCTCTGTCTCTCCTCAAGAACAAGATGAGGCTATTCTCCGAATCCCTTTATCTACGTATAAACTGGACCCACCTAAGAGAAACACACTTGCCTTTGATCCCTTCCTTGAAATTCTATTAACCAGAGAAGATTAAAACTCATATAACAGAGGAAGATGCTGAAAATTAAACACCACACCCAGAGGCCAGATGAGCTCTTTTCTCAGGGTCTCATTCAAATCCCAAAGAGAATTATTTTTTAACCATTGTTTCAGCATCAGACCCATTCATTCCCCCTAAAAATCATTTACTGTCTCTCAAAGTGGCCATTGCCCCTTCCCTAATGAACAAGGGTATGTAAGCATCTGGATGTCCTTGAGTTATTTTTGGTAGTCATCTTCCTGCAATTCCCCCATGGTTATGTACATTAAATAAGTTTGTATGACTTTCTCTCCTATGAGTATGCCTATCATAGGTCAGTTCATTTTCGTCAAACCTTTAGAGAGCAATGGGGAAGCTTTCCCTTGGTCCCTATAACTGCTACATGGGCTTTTTTTTTTTTTTTTAATACTCTGCTGGTAGATTTAGTTCTTGACATTTCTGGATAACATTACTCAAGCCAGTTCTTTGAAACATTATCAAACAATATACAACTGCAAATCAATATCATAGTGGGTCAATCAGTAAATGAACAGCCCAGAGAGACCAAGAACATTGGGTGGTGTTGGGAAGGGGAATAGAGATGAGGGCAAACAATTGCCTCTTAATTTAACTGAAAGATTTTCACAGCGGAGAAAAATATGTATTACATCAGAATTTAAATGAACTTATATCTAGCTAACTAAAATAATTTATGCCCAGTTTATTAATAAATAAATTTTAAAGTTATTAATCTAAGAAAATGCACATTTATTACAAACAAGAATCCTTTGTAATCACTCTAGTTTTATAAACATATAAAAATATATATATAAATATATATATATTTCCAAATAACTGTCTTAAGAGGGAGAAAGTTTCATAAAACATGCTGTCTTGGGTTCAAAATTTTTTATGTGTGTATTTGTATGTGTGCAAATGTGTGTGCAAAAATAGTAAATATCACTGACATGTATAATTTATTTCCTTAAGATTAGATGAAAATATTTTTGAAAGTCTTTTTTTTCTAAATAGCCAAGAAATTATTACATTATATTATGTATTTGAATCTAAAGTACTCTGAAGAAAATGATTTTAACTATAAAGATTCAAATGTTCATGTAACTTCATGTTCCTTTTAACATTTTTCTTTCACTTCAAATTTTTGTGTCATCTTGCACCAGGCTTACAAAATCTAGGTAAAGACTTTATGGTATGCAAAATTAAATAACAGATTCCATATGAAAACTTATAACAAATTCTATCAACCTAGTGACTATATTTCAGCTTCAAAATTTATCAGAAAAAAAAAATTTACTTGGATGGTGTGTCCTGTATCTTTAGGTGGATTTGTTGATCTTTTTGCTTTTTTTAACCTGGGTAAAAGCAAACATGCTGACAAATATCCAATGAGAATTATTAATATTATACTGTTGAAATAGCCATGTACCTAAATATGAAATGAGATTAGTTTTAATAATATGTCTGGTTTATAGGAATTATTTCATTTAATTTATGGCAATCTTTTGAAGAGAAATGCTACTTAAAAAAAACTGAGCTTACTATGATAGAGATTTAATGTTTGGGCTACCACTCAGAAAAGCCAACATAAAGGCCATATATCCTTTTAAGTAGGCAGTTGTGCAGCCTGAAAATTGATCTGTTTAGACTCTGAATTTGAATGATCTTGCAGATGACTCAAACTAACAAAACTCTCAAAAGTTGATATATTAAACCAGAATGCTAATTGATTTTTTTTCAGTAATGTGTATAAAAGCCAAGAGAGCTTGGTTTTCAAATTATCTGACAAATATGATTTTTCTCTCCAAGAGCAAGCTAAACAGAATTTGAAAGTTTGCTTGGAGACAAATTATAAACTATAGACTGATTTATATGGTTTAAGTGAGTGGTTGTCAAACCAGTACCTGAAGACTTGATAAAACGAAAATCATATTCTCAGACTCTAACAAACTAGATGGATCAGAATGAATCAGAAACTAAATCAGAATTAAATCATACTAAGTGGTTAGGTACCAGGAAATTATGTTTTAAAAGGTACTCCAGATTATTCTAATGCATGCCAAAGTTTGAGGACCATGGTTTTAGATGATTAATGCAAGCAGATCAGTATTCGTCTAAGAATACATCTTCATGATTGGGATATAAATAATGAAAGGATTAGTTATGACTTATCCATGGCCTAGTTTGCCTTTATCACTGTAGCTGTTTAAATACTAGGAAAAAGCAGCCTTTATGTTTTGTTATAAGATGTATTAATAGATTCACTCTATTTGCAGTGAAGATTGGCTATCATAATGTCTATTTTACACCTTTAGGTGATTGAATATCTCTGGTTATGCCCATTATGTGTTGATTTATAGATGACTCTGAAAGGCTAATTTATTTTTCGTATGTCTAATGGCTTATTTGAATACATTATCAGTGACCTCTTTATTCCATCTTTCTTTCTTTTCTTCTTCTTCTGCTTTTCTTCTCCTTCTCCTTCTCCTTCTTCTTCTTCTCTCTCACTCTATTTTCCCCACCCCTTATAATTTTATGACTTGAAAGATAAGCTGGAGATCTATAGTTAATGCATCTTCTTTTTTGCAAAAACAAATACCCAAGACTTTATATAATATTTAATCAAAAGAACCTTGACTATGCCAAAGCATACAAAGGAACTCTATAATTATTACAGAGTATTGTAATACAGAATATAGAATATTTTTTTAAAAGTATTCCGAGTAATTACAACCAGCACCCTTGATCAAAAATACATTCTGAGTGTGGCCCTTGGAAAAATGAACTTTTCATTTAAACTTGGGTTTGGGAGAATACTGAATCAGTGAGATAAATGAGGGTCAGTCCTTCATGACTAACAGAAATAATTAAAAAAGAAAACAGTACCCCACAGCCCCACCCCTGTGACTTCCCTGCTGCCACACAGACATACCCAGGTGACTCCAGTAAAGTCACTGGGTCTGTGGCCCTGCCCTGGAAGCTCCTGTGCTGCCTCCAGACCATGTGGACTTGCCCATGCAGCTCCCATGCTGCCCCAGTTCCCAGGATCTGGCACTGCCATTTGGCCCCATGGCCCCACCCACAAGGCTGCCATCCACTGCCTGGCAGGAGCCATCCCCACATCCAGTGCTCACCAGGGACTGGCTAGTCTCAAGCTGCCATTACGCTTGCACCCAGGTGGAGTGAACCCGAGAAGCCCTGACACCCACAACCACTACCTATATAGTCTCGCCCAGCTGCCGCTGTCACCACTGCAAGGAGACCCGGGCAGAGCAATCACCCACAATGCTGATCTCTGTGGAAAGGGACTTACCCAGCTCCCAACTTGAGCTTCCAACAGCAACCTGGGGAACATACAGACATAGACCAATGGAGCAGAATAGAGAACCTAGTAATAAAATCATATAGCTATGACCAACTGATTTTTGACAAAACTGACAAAAATATACACTGGGGAAAGGACACCCTATTCAATAAATGGTGCTGGGAAAATTGGATAGCCACATGCAGAAGAATGAATTAGGATCCTTATCTCTTGCTGTAGACAAAAATTAACTCAAGATGTACTAAAGACCTAAATATGAGACCTGAAACCATAAAAATTCTTGAAGAAAGCATAAGGAAAACTCCTCTAGATATCAGCCTAGGCAAAGAATTTATGACTAGGACCCCAAAAACAAATACAGCAATAACAACAATAAATCAATGAGACTTAATTAAATTAAAGATCTCTGCACAGCAAAGGAAATGATCAACAGAGTAAATAGGAAAACTATAGAATCTGGAAAATGTTTGCAAACTATACATCCAGAAAGGGCTAATACCTAGAATCTAATACAGATAATTCTTACAAATCAGCAAGATAAAAAGCAAATAACCCCATAAAAAGCAGGCAAAAGACATGAACAGGGTTTTTTCAAAAGAAGATATGCTAATGGCAACGGACATGAAAAAAATGCTCATCACTAATCATCAGGGAAATGCAAATTAAAACCACAATGAGATACACCTCAATCCTATCAGAATGGCCATTATTAAAAAATCAAAAACCAATAGAGTTGGTTTGGATGCGGTGAAAAAGGAATGCTTATATACTGTTGGTGGGACTGTAAATTAGTAACTATAACCTCTATGGCAAACTATATGGAGATTCTCCAAAGAACTAAAAGTAGACCTACCATTCTATACAGCAATCCAATTACTGTGTATATGCGCAAAGGAAAAGAAGTCGTTATATCAAAAGGACACCTATACCTGAATGTTTATTGCAGAACAATTCACAATTCCAAAGATGATGTGGAATCAACCTAAGTAATGAGTGGATAAAGAAAATGTTGTGTGTGTGTGTGTGTGTGTGTATATATATATATATATATATAATGGAGTACTACTCAACTGTAAAAAGGAATGAAATGATGTCATTTGCAGCAACTTGGGTGAAACTGGAGAACATTATCCAAGTGAAGTAGCTCAGGAATGGAGAAATTAAAACCACATATAATCTCTAATCATTGAGAGCTAAATGATGGGCACATAGAGGCACAAAGTGACATAAAGGACATTGGAAACCAAGAAGGGTCTTTATTCTTGGGTTTATTTATGATGCGAATTGCATTTATAGATTTGCAAATGTTGAACCAGCTTTGCATCCCTGGAATAAAGCCCACTTGATTGTGATGGATTATTTTTTTGATGTGTTGCTGAATTCTATTAGCTAAAATTTTGTTGAGGATTTTTGCATCTATATTTATGAGGGACATTGGTCTGTAACTTTCTTTTTTTGTTGGATCCTTTCCTGGTTTTGGAATTAAAGTGATGTTCGCTCCGTAGAATGAATTCGGAAGGATTCCATCCTTCTCAATGTTGTGGAATAAATTCTGAAGAATAGGTATGAGTTCTTTTTTGTATGCTTGGTAAAACTCTGACGTGAAGCCATCAGGTCCTGGGCTTTTCCATTTTGGGAGGTTCTTAATTACTGCTCCAATTTCTGAGCTTGAGATTGGTCTGCTTAGGAATTCTGTTACCTCCTGGGTGAACTGAGGAAGGTTGTATGTTTCCAGGAATCTGTCCCTTTCCTCCTCATTATGTAGTTTTTGAGCATATAGATTTTTATAGTAATCAAAGATAATGTTTTGTATTTCTGTGGTGTCTGTTGTGACCTCCCCTTTTTCATTTCTAATTGAGTTTATTAGAGTCCTTTCCCTTTGAGATCTTGTCAGT
>CAUYRT010034084.1:0-23569 GCA_963574885.1 Lepilemur ruficaudatus
GGCCTTTGTCTCCAGCTGGTGGGGAAGAGGCAAGAAAGTCCAGGTCAGCCAGTGGCCTCCTGGGCCTGGTGCCATGCTGGGGCTGATGTCTCCCCTCTCCTCTGAGGCACAGGGACTGGCCACGTGGTGGGATGGAAAGGAGGGTGGTAAGGACAGGAACAAAGCTGGAGGAGAAACTGGACCAGCAGAGCCAGAGCAGCAGGAGTTTGCCTCACCTGCAACAGCATGATGTCACTGGAGTAGTCCTTAGAATTATATGCTGGGTGGCAGGTAGCTTTTCTCACACGGATGACCTGCTGGGTCTTCTCCTGCTTCCTGATGTTGTGGGCTCCCAGTGTGACATTTATGGAGCTGCACAGATAGCATAGAGGGGCTGTAGGTGTGTGGAGTCACAGGGGTACAGCCCAAGAGTCATGAAGAGCAGGTGAAAGCAAGGGCAGGGCAGGGCTGCAGATGAGGGGAAACTGAGGGATTGGGAGGGCCCCAGGAGGTGGCATTCTGCTAATGGCACCAGTGGTTCTCAGGGGTCAGCTCCCCCTGGGGAAACTGGTGAGACTGCTTTAGTTTCCATTCTCATGCCGAAGCATGTCCCCGGCTCTGCATATGACAGGCGTGATCACTCTGGTCTTTTCTGACCTCAGCAGTGCCTCTGACACTAACCTTCCTCTCCCCCCATGGGACGTACCCACCCTCTTTCTCCAGGAAGCCCTCCTGCACATGTGTTTACACAGCGGTCTCTGTGGAGTATTTCCAGGAGGGTGTGGAGATTTCCTCCTCACCTTCCCCAACAGTGAGCGGCTGTCAGCACGAAGTCTTCTCGTATTAGGAAACCGCCGCACATCTTCCGAGTCCCCTGATCCCAGTACTGAAGAAAGGCCATGTAGGGGCGGGAGTGGGGCTTGGCCTCATGGCCCCCGATGATCTCGTCTGAAAGAAAAGTGTGTCTGTTTGTGCGCACCCTCTGAGGCCACTGGCTGGGCATCTGCTTAATGGCTCCAGAAGGGCTGGGCATTTGGGAGCCTGGGTGGCCTGGAGTTCAGCGGGGCCTGGGGGAAGGGGCTTCCTCTTCCTCCTCTGAAAAAGGGAAGAACCGCTGGCCTTGCTCTGTAAATCTTTCTTCCACATATAGCTGCAGGTGAGCATGCCTCACCGAGACAGTAAAATCCCAGAGGCTCCTGATCATTCCCTCCTGACTTTTCTTTGCTCCAAGTGAGTTCCCAAGGCCATGATGAGTCATGTGATAGGTAAGATAGTGCTGCTCTCTAATGGCCAGGATGTAAGTTTAGGGATCCAGATATTGTCCTATTCCTAGGGCCTACATGCAGTGGGTGCTCAATGAGTGTTCGTTGGCTGCATGAAGGAATGGCTCTAGTTGTCCTCTCGATGAGGGTTGGTAGGGCAGTGCTGGTGAGATTCTGGAAAGCAGAGAAGATGGGATCTGCCATAGCGGCTCATCCTTGGAAAGAGGGGAGGCACCAAAGGCCTGGGAAGGAAGGGACTGAGTGACTTGAGACTAAGCAAAGACAAAACAGTATTCGGAGGCAGTGATTCCACCAATTCTGGATCAGCTGATCTGGCTTCCCTCTGACAGACGGTGAGGGAAGTATGTCTTTACCCCAGACACAGAAGCAGGGCCCACTCTGCCCTCTCTAGGAGAATTTAATATTTTCTCATTTCCAGGGTCTCACCCTCTGCCATGCACTTCCAGATGACAAGGGTGAGGGCTGGGGAGGGGATGATATCCACTGGCCCTCCTGAGAACAGTCTTGTGCCCTGGCATTCCTGCTGAGGGTTTATCCAGCATCCTACTTGGGGGGTCTGCAGAGGGACTAGAGCTGGGGTTCAGAATGTCCCTGGTAGATAGAAGGATCAGGGAGGTGCAGAGGGGCAGGAGATCTGTGGGATGGGTTTGGGCCTCTGAGGCTGGGGATGGTCACTCTCCTGCCTCCACCCTGGGGGGCAAGAAGAAGGCCAGCAGGAGCAGGAGCAGCTGCATCAGGAAGGCTGCCCAGGTCAGAGCTGCTGGTGTGCCCTCCTTGCTCCCTTTTAGCCCCCAGGAGAGGAAGGAGCTGGGGTGTGCTCAGTGACCTCATGTTCCCCTCTGGTTTTGTGGTGTTTGATAATAGAAGGTTTTCTTTGAAAGCTCATCACCCCCACTGCCTCTACCTGATAATGCCTTCTAGGTAGTTGTGAGAATCATGTGGTGACCACACCAATACCCACAGCTGGTGACTCAGAGAGGACCATCTGTTCCAGCCCAGAGTGGGAACCCAGTGTACGGGGTGGGGACTGTAGGATGCCCAGTCTGAGTGGTGTTGACTGTGGTGTTGCCCAGTAGAGTTACTGGTGCCTCCGAAAGCTGAGTTCCCAGTGATAGAACCACCAGTGCCTCCATGGCCATGCTGCTAAGTATGACAGATGATTTCTTTAGCAGGTGTGTTTGGGCCCTTCTGTTTTGCTAGAACCAAGCATGTTGGAGATGTTTTTCCTTCCCGTAGAGTGATGACCTCCGGTGGAGGAGACTGTGACAAGGCGCAGGTTGGGGAGGATCATGATAGAGCGATCATGCACAGGAAGCTAACAGAGCATGGCCACTATGTGCTAGACCCATCTGGCATCCCATTCATCATCATAGCTTCCTTCCTAGGGGATTTATAACATCTCTGATTTAATTACAAATGCTCTGTGTGACAGAGTCCACCTTTCTTCTCAATGTGTTTTTTAACAAAACTCCCTCTCTGGACATTTATTAAACCTTCACTCTCCTCTTTCAGTATCTTTTGAAAGCACCAGCTCCTTATACGGAAAGAAGTTAGAGGAGAACAGAAAATCTTGAGGTCTCAGGCCCTTCCCTTTCCCTCCACCTATATTCCTGTTCCCCTCTCTTGAATTGGTTCTTCAAGAGTTAGGCTGTACCCCTAACCATTCTGACATAATATGCCAATGAGAATGAGAAAGGAGAGAGTTGGGAGTTCAGGAGAAATTTTCTTTTAACTTTAGTAACTGGTCAAATGACCAAGGTTTCGTAGGAAAGTTACCCCAAATCTAGAGACAGTAATAAAAATTTAAAGGAGACGAAAGCTTACTGAGGTGCCAGACATGCAGAAAAGACTAATTTGATACAAGTACCTTTTAAAGAAAGAACCCTATCCAGAAAAAGGCTCAGTGGAGAGACTAAATTGTCTTTCTAGATGGGACCAAAGAGACAAAGGAAGCCAAACTAAAAGATGGTGAAGACCATCTGGGACTTGTAATTTTAAGAATTTGTGTCTAAGTGAAAATTTATAAAAAATGTGGATGGAAAAGAAGATACGATTAATCAGCTTGCTGAATGACTGAGAAAGTAATACCCAACATTATAATACCAGCTAATGTTTATTGATCACTGACCATAGTGCCTCACTCCAACTGCTGAGTCAGCTACTGATATTTCCTCTGTTTCACAGATGAAAAAGCTAAGACAGTGAGAAGGTGAAGGCCTTATCACCACGTCACTCACTTTATCAGAGTGAAGGGGGCCCAGGGATTGGAATGCAGGGGTCTGATTCCAGAGCTTGTGATCTTAGCCACAGGTCTACAAACTTTGTCGTCTCCTACACTGTTCGAGGACTCTAGGGAAATGTCCAAGTAGTGCTGAAGAATAAAACTTTTTGTCTCTATCTCTGATATATGCTCTGTGTCCCCTAGAAGGGAAAGGTACCTCAGTGGCTACCATATAGCGATGGAAAAGTCTATTTAGATCACACCCTTCTTTTGCTTTTATTTTTTATTTCCCTGATGTTCTTTCTCAATATGTAAGAGAATTTCATGTGTGGCCCATGAGAGGCAATCCCCTTAGATCTTAGCCTCCTATGGCACCACATCTAGTCCCTGCTGCAAGTGGGCAGGGCCAGACTGTGTAGGTAAAAGAGAACGTGGCAGTGATAGGACATTCCCACACTTAGATGTGACATTTGAGTCTGCTGTTGTAACCTGATTTCCCTGAGCCTGATCATTCGTTTAAGTCATGGTAAAATCAGAACCTATAGGCATAAGGGGCCCAAACTTGGTCCTAGCTGAACTAGCTGATTTCATTTGACTGTGACACTCAGCTATGTTTCTGAGAAGAGATTCCTGTCTCAGTTAGGAGTTATCTCTACATTCCTATTGGGCTGGGTTGCTAGTCAGAACTTCTGGGGTGATTATACGACATAAAAAACAATTGTGAGGGAAAAATCTATCAGTAAAGGAGAACCTAGGTTATATAGAATATGGGGAATGTGGTACTTTCATTTTGCCTCTGTAGTAATAAGGATGGGGAGAGAAAAATGTTTATAGGGCAGATATACAACTCAGCCTTACAGAGCTTTGATATCCACTGGAATACCCTTTAATTTTCTCTTATTTCCTATTCTAATCATTGCCCAGACCTTACCGCCAACAGCAAAAGAATGCAGAAGAACAAGGTCTGGATGTTGGGTTGGGGATAATTCAATAAAACTTTGGTGTGGGTAAATGTCTGGGGTAGGTAGAAAGATGACTGCAGAGGAGAGGACAGGAGAAGTGGGTTGGGGCGAGACCAGTGTACCCACTCCCACAAAACTGGAAGCAAGTGTAACAATACAGACTCAGAAAAATAAATAGGTGTTGACCGCACTTCTGGGTGGGAGTGAGCTGAAAGGGAGCGATGTTCTGGGTTGTGGTGTCACCTTTGATGTGACCTTGGGTCACTCTCAAGACCCCACATCTGGAGATTTTTATATCCGTGGAACTTTACCCACCAAGGCCACTTCTGTTTCTAAAGCATTTTATTTCCGCAGGGCCCGAAGTTCATCCCTTAACCTTCTGGAGGGATGGGCTCTGTCTTACTGTCTTGCTCAGAGGCTCATGCTGGGTGCGTTCGTGCCACATCTGCACAGGATATAGCAAAGGGTTAGGTTTGGGATAAGTAAGAGGGGTGCTGCTGAGTCATTTACCAGAACCTCCAACGTATTATTGCAAAACTGGTGGATCTTTCTCTTTTTTCTCCTATCTGAACGTTCAGGGCAGGCGTACTAACAAGGTGTTGTGTTTGGAAAGGAAACTCTACTTCATGCCTAAACACTCTTGTGTCACATTCCCTATGTGTCCTCCAGTCTTGATATGATATTAGGTTGGTGCAAAAGTCATTGTGGTTTTGGACCGTGAATTTTCAATCATAATATTAGTATGTCCAGGGTATAGACGTTGTCTGCTATGTAGTTTCTCTGTATGTGACCAAGAAGTCAGGAACAACACAGGAAACATACACAAACAAAGCAGAAGATCTGGACCTTTCCAGCCAGCCCTTTGAAGATTTCCCCATAAGATCAGGTATTGCAGAAACCTGCTGGCCTGCTGAGAGCATTTTACGTATGGAAGGATGGGTACAATGACAGGATGACTGGCTGTGGGACCAATGACTACGTAATTCCCTCTGTATTCTTTATACTGAATCATTTGCCAGAACCTCCAATATATAATGCAAAGCTCTAGACATTGTTTATGTTCCGTTGTCTCAGGTTTCTAGTCCTGGAAGACTGTTGCTGGACAATGCCTAATTTACCAAGGCATTGAACTCCAACCATAAGGCTTTGAGGAGTCAGATATCCAACCCCCCTTGGCTTCATGTGCTAAGACTTTGGCTGTGTGAGATGAGGATCTTAAATACCTGCATAGCACTCATAAATGGTACTCAATAACTCGTAAGAAAATAACGGGAACTGGAATCAGTGGAATTAGCATAGGCTTATGTCCTTTGGCTTAGCTTCTTTCTCTCCAGAAATTCCAGTTTTGGTTCAGTCCTTGTAGGGGCAGGGAGATCAGGATTTTTTCTTGTTCCTGTAGAGGTTATAACAGATAAGAAGGGAAGGTAAGCCTTGTGCCAAGAGGGTGCCGAACCTGGGCCCTGCCAAGTGTCCCAGAGCAGAGCATCTTCATTGTGAAATGGACTCCCAGTGGACTCATGTAGGGAAAAGGTGAATTGGGGCATAGGTCATTATAGGTATTCTCAAATAATTTGAGGCTGTCACTTGGTAGCAGCATTGGCTTTTTTAAGCACGAATAGGAAGAAGGGGAAATCAGAGAGGCTATGTATGAGTGGGGTCAGTGGATGTACCTTCCTCTCAGTTTTGCTGTGAACCTAAAACTCTTTCGAAAAAGTCTTAAAACAACAACATCCCTGACACCATAGAAGACATGGGACAAATACAGAGCATAAAGAAAGATTTATTTACACATTTAATCAAATGTATCAATAACTGCATTAAATGTAAACATTTTAAATGCTCCAATTAAAAGTCAACAAATATCAGATCAGTTAAAAAAACAAAACATAAACATGTGTTTAGTGGAACAGTTTTATAAAGTTGAAAGTAAAAGAAAGGAATCCTATATACTATATTTATAGTAACCAAAAGAATACTATTATAGGTATAGTAATACCAGATAAAATTGACCATAAGAAAAAACCATGTGTAAAGACTATTAGGGCCATTTCAGAAGGATACACAGTTCAATTCATCAGGAAGACACATGAGTTAAAATTTTAATGTATCTAATAACATGGCCAGAAAATATGTAGAAGAAAATGGAAGGTGCTTCAAAGAGATAAGTAAATCCATCATTGTCTTAGGAATTAGCAAATAAAGATGATTTACACAGTACACTTAACAAACTGGACCTAACAGTTACAGAACACTGTACCCACCCACTGCAAAATACATATTTATAAGTTTGCTTAAAAACATTTACCAAAATCGATCATTTACTGGACCACAAAGTTTGCTTTGTGGTGAATTTTTTAAATGTTGTCTGGCCATAATATAATTAAGCTAGAGATCAATAATAAAATGATAACTATAAAAATCCTATAATATTAGAAAAAGAGAAATACACTTTTTTTAAGTGTACAATTAAATGATTATTAGTAAATTTACCAAGTTGTACAGCTATTCACATAAATCAGTTTTTGAAGATTTCCTTCCCCCTATTGAGACCCCTAATTCCCTTCCCCAACTACATATCAAGCATGCCCCTCCCCTCCACATGCTCTCCACATCCCTCAGATGTGGGTCTATCCACTCAACCCCCGAATCCCTGGTGAACACCACCACCATTTGAGCACCGTAGTGTTAATCAGTCAGTACCAATTTGATGGTGAGTACATGTGGAGCCCATTCTTCCGGTCTTGTGTCACCTCACTTCGAATGATGGGCTCAAGCTCAATCCAGGATAATATAAGCAGTGCTAGCTCACTGTCGTTTCTTAAAATTGAGTAATATTCCATTGTAAACATACACCAAATTTTAATAATCCATTCATGAATTGACGGGCACTTGGGTTGTTTCTATGACCTAGCAATAGTGAATTGTGCTGCCATAAATGTTTGGGTACAGGGGAAATACACTTTGAAACAACCTATAAGTCAAAATAAAATCTATGAAACATGGAAAGTTTTGAACTGAATAATAACAGTATCAGCACTAATTAAAAGTTTTGGAATGCAGCTGTAACAGGTAGAGGATACTTTGTAGTCTTAAAACTCATATATCGGCTGGGCGTGGTAGCTCATACCTGTAATCCTAGCACTCTGGGAGGCCGAGGCGGGTGGATCGCTCAAGGTCAGGAGTTTGAAACCAGCCTGAGCAAGAGCGAGATGCCATCTCTACTAAAAATAGAAAGAAATCAATTGGTCAACTAAAAGCATATAGAAAAATTAGCTGGGCATGGTGGCACATATCTGTAGTCCCAGCTACTCAGGAGGCTGAGACAGAAGGATTACTTGAGCCCAGGAGTTTGAGGTTGCTGTGAGCTAGGCTAACGCCATGGCACTCTAGCCTGGGCAAGAGAGTGAGACTCTGTCTCAAAAAAACAAACAAAAAAACTCATATATCATGATAAACCGAAATTATTAAGCTCATCATATATCTCAAGAAGTTAGAAATTAATAAGTGAGATAAGCTGAATCAACTAGGAGAAAAAATAATAAGAGATAGCAAAATTTAATGAAATAACAGGCAAACATACAATAGAGAGATTTAATAAAGCAAAAATTAAGTATTTCAAAAATCTAATAATATTGACAAATGTTTGGGGAAATTATAAAGAAAGGAAGAGAAGGCACAAATATCTAATATCAGAAATTAACATTGGAATAATTTTATAAATGCTGCAGGACATTAAAAGTGAAGCCAAAAATATTATAAAAACATTTATGTGAATAAATTTGAAGTTTTAAACACAGTAAAAAATCATCATCTAACAATGACTCAAGAAACATTGCAAACTTGAGTAATACTACAACAATCAAAGAAATTGTATCAGCATTCAAAATTTTCCACATAGAGAACCAACCTAAATGGCTTTGCCATTTATTTCTGCTGAGATTCAAGAAAGAAAATCTTTTACTGTTCTACAAATTCTTATAGAAAAGAGAAAAAGAAAGAACATGGCCCATCTCATTTTATAAGGCTGGCATAACTTGCTGCAAAACGAGAACAAGAAAAAAATTTATAGCTCAATCTCAGTCATGATCCATAGAAACAAAGTTCTACACAAAGTAGCAATTCTCAAAATTAGTCCAATAATATATAAAAGGTTGATATATCATGAGCCAGTTAGGTTTCCACTAAGAATGCAGATGTCATTTAACCTTAGAAAACTCAATTAATGTAATTTGCCACAAAGATTTAAAAAAAAATCACAAATTCTCTCAATAAATGAAAGAGCTTTTGATAAAATTCAACATCCCCTCATGATAACAAAAATAATCTTTCAGCTGACCAAAGTGAAAAGAAATTTTCTTATCCTCATAAACAGTAGCTGTTAAACCTATAGAAACCATTTAATTCACCACTCCTCTAGTAAGAAGAGCAAGGTTCCCATCTTTCCCACAAGAATGGAAGAAAGCCCTTAGCTCTAGGCTGCTTTTCACACAAAGTCTGTGACTCTGGTGAAGGAAAGTCTACAGATATTAAAGAGGGAGGATGTGCATGGCCCAGAGATGGATCAGAGATGGGGGAGTTTGCAGCCTTAAGGGCTTTTTTTTTTTTTAATGTTTAACCACAGCTCTCTGGGCCTGATGCTCTGCTCTGATTGTGTTTGGAGCCCTGGGACTGTCTTGTTCAGGGGAGATCATCAGGGCACGGCGGCCAAATGCCATCCCTTCCTTGATCAGGCACACCTGCAAATTACTGTTAGGTTCTGGGTCCAGCTGGCATAAGCCCCTGGCAAGACAGGTAGCCATGATGGTTTTTCAGGTGCTGCACAGTGAAAAGGCTTTGGCTTTTTCTCCATGTTTTGGGAAATCAGAATCAGAAGTTTATGAGGGCAGTATGGGGGTAGCAGTGTGGGCTCAAGAGTTCTGTTCAGTTTTGAAGGAAGAGAGAAAGAACTGAGATTCCTACTAATTCTGGGTTAGTATTCCCTATAGGTAACCCCTATTTGGTCTTCTCCCCAGGAAAGGTTTGTGTCTTAGTCCTCACTGTCCAGGGCCAGGCTCTCTTGGTCACCCTCTAACTTAATGCCCTGTGATTAAGCATGTTGTTTTCTCTCTGTCTCTGTCTCTCTGTGTGTCCTTTCTTCCTCTCGCAGTTGATGCCCCATCTACACTAGGTTGCTGCTTCAATTTTGGACTTGGATGAAACAGCACACTATGAGACATGGAACCTGGCTTCCTGAATGGCATCTGAGGGGAGAGATGTAGCTGAACCCACTAGCTACAACCTCATCCCAGTACCTGTACTCTCACAGCAGAAAATCTGCCAATCCCAAAATATTCCCCCTTCTGAAAGCCTACTAATCTCTGGATTTCACACTCCCAAATCCTATATAAGATTAACTCTTGCTTGGTTCAGAGACACTGTTTTACAAGCACAGCTCTCCCTTGCCTAGCAAGCAGTAGATTCAGCTTTTTGTTTTATAGATTGAATGGTATTCTCTTCCTGTGACACTCCTTGCAATTGTTCCGGAGAAGTCCCATGTGCTGAGTGACCAGGCTTGCTGAGCAACTTGCCTTGTCTCTTAGCAGTTTGGTATGAAGTAGTGGCCAGCTGTGGTAATATAACATACCACATTGCATCTTTCCTTGACTCCGTTCTTTTAACTCACTGTTATTACTCTGGGCTTGCACCTCTCAAATAAACTATTACCTACTTTATCCTTGCTTCAGGCTCTGCTTTGTGTAGTGCTCGCCACGATCCCCACCACCTTCAGGCCCTGCCCTTGCCTCCCCCTCACCGCCCCAGACACAGTGAAGCTGCAAGGCTGGGAAGGCACCAGCTAGGCTGGAGAACCAGAGGGCCCCGCACGCCGCACCTTCAGTAACATGATGTCATTCTGGAATCTCTATTGATTGTATTCAGGGTGGCGTATGGCTCTGAGCACAGGGATGCGTTGCTGAGTCCTCTCCTGCCTCTGGACATTGTGGGCCCCCAGGATGGCGACTATCATGCTGCAAAGCAAGGGGGCCTGGAGCTAGGCCTGGCCCACAGGAGTGCTTGTTCACCAGCGCTGCAGGGCAGGGGCCAGCCCAGGTGGGGCAAGACTGCAGCTGAAGACATTGGGGGTACAGGAAGGCCCTTGGGCTGGGATCTGCCCTGTGTCTCAGCAGCCTGAACTGGAAATGATGGGGGACAATGACCTTAAGGCTTGTCCCCAGAATAAATTGAGAAATAGCTTGAGTTCATATTTGGAGCCCCAGTGCATGCCTTCCGTCTTCTCCTCTTGCCCCTTTTCTCCTCATTTGCACTGGCCTCTTCCTTCTCCAAAGACCTGCTCCATTTCCCTTTCACCCTTTCATTTCCACAGCCTGGCTTTGAGATGGCTCCTCTCATGAGCTCTTCTGGCTTGCATTCTTGGCTGCCCAGGAACCTCCTGAGCTCCTCACCTTCCCCAGCAGTGAGCTGCTGTCAGCACGAAGTCTTCTTGCACCAGGAACCCTTCACAAATGCTTCTTTTTCCGGCCAACTGGATGTGCAGGTATGCCATGTAGGGGCAGGAGTGGGGCCTGGCCTCCTGGCCTCCGATGATCTCCCCTCGAAGGAAGCACTGGGCACTTACCCCTGTGCTTGATGAACACACAGCATGGGCATCAGATGGGTGGGCACAGAAGGGCTGGAAGATGGGGAGGGCATGAGCTAGGAGTTGGTGCTTAGGACTGGGGACTGGGATAGGGCTCCAGGTTTCTACAGGAAACACTGCTGGCCTGAGGAGAGGACTGTTCCCCATCCTAGGCCTCAGCTCCCTCTCACCCCCAAAAAGGGAAGAACAACCCTTGCTCTAGGCAAGGCCAGCTTCAGCCTCAGGTATTGAGGAGAGATACTCTGTTGTGAGCACGGGGCTCTCTCTGCGGTTCCCTGGTACTTTCTTCCTCAGGGAGCTTTCCATGTCCTCCTGAGTCCACCTGAAGACTACATGGGACTGGTGTGTGGGAATCTAGACATGAGCTGATGGGATTGTCATTGCTGTATTCTTACCTCCTGGGCTCTGACACATGGGCTGCCGGAAGAATTTATATAGAGCACTTTTATGTAGCACTTACTATGTGCTGGGGCAATTCTAAGACTTTTATGCACGCTGATTTAATTCTCGTAGCAACTCTACAAGGTCAGTATTAACATCATTCCCATTTTATAGATGAGGAAAGTGAGGAAATATGAGTTCAAATAACTTGCTCAACAATACAGAATTAGGATGTGCCACACCAGTCTGGCTCCAGAGTCTATGTGATGGGGCCAGACCTCTGAGGGTGGGGACAGTCACTTACCTGCCTCGGCCCTAGAGGACAGGAGAAAAGCCAACAGAAGCAGAAGTGGCTGCATCTTCCCTGAAAGGCTGCCTGGTCAGTTGCTGCTGTGCTTCCTCCTTCCAGACTTCTAGGCCCTGAGAGAGGAAGGAAGGGGTGGGGATAGGGGGCTTGAGAATTCACACTCCCATTCTCCCGCTAATATGATAGGTTTCATCACCCAAGGCTTTCCAGGAGGTTTACCCACCAACTGCCAGTGATCTGGGTGAAGACGGAGTAATCCAAGCCAAAATCATGATCTCCTGCACAGCTGCTGAGTCAGTGCTGACTGCAGAAATAGGAACCCATGGCTACAAGGAGGGGGGCTTTGGGCAACGTGTCCCAGAACCCTTACTCTACCAAATTCCACAGTCCCTCATCAAGACATGAAAGCTGGCGTCTGCCCACTTCCTCCATTTCCTACCCCTCTGGGGGTAAAGCATCCATCCTCTGGAATTGCCGGGGTTCTCTAAATGAATGCAAGTTCCCAGGATTGTTTATCCATACATCCTTATCAAGGCTTGGATGAGGTGAATGGAAGATGGTGGGATGTGGCAGGGGATGTGGGTGAGAACTCGAGAATAAAGTCACAGGGAGCAGAATAGGAAAGGTGAAGCCTGCCCGCCATCACCTTGTGGCCCAACGCCACAAGGTGATGAACCCTAGTGTGCTCATGTCTTTCTAGGAACTGAGAACCCTAGTGTGCTGATGTCTTTCTAGGAACTGTTGAGGTGGATTGAGTGGCCACTCTCCCGAGTGGGTGGAGGTGCTGCCGGAGAAAGAAAAGGGAAAAACAAGGCTCTGACAATTACTTTCTCAGGTCACTTGGCCCATACAAACCCTCAGTGAAAATTACGATGCAGTTGAAGACTTCTACATGCCCACTTCCCGCCCAAGGTGAAGGTCTTTGTGTTCCAGAAGATTCCCTACAAGCAGAAAAGGCCTAGTGACTTGACTTTGTTGAGAACAGTCAGATCTTAGCTGAAAAACATCTAAGATTCCATTTCGTCAGTGACATGAGGGACAAATTAACCTAATTCACATTTTGTGCCCAGGGACAATAACTTCTAAAAAGGAGATACATTTATTGCTATGCTATGTATAAGACCTAGAGAACTAGAGCCACATACTTAACATTAGGAGAAAAGCACAGCAAATAACTGCAGAGTATTATAGTGGGCCACCAAACATACTTAAAAATATTTACAAGATTCTGTGTATGCATAGAAAACCATTAAAGTCCAGTATAATTTTTGCAAAAATAGCAGTATTGAAGACTATTACAATTCCCAAACTTTTATGGAGTGTGATAGGCCCACTTGAAAATCTTATAAAGTTAAAGATCCTTTCCTTATACATAAATATATAGTTTTTCACTTATGTTTAGAACTGGCATGGAGCTTAATCCCTTTTCTAGAATGTGCTCCATGACATTTCTTTATGCATCTGAAAAGTAATGTGAAGAAAAAGGGAAAAAAGAGAAAATGTGTAATAGCTTTATTAGTGCCATAGTATTTGGGACAATTTTAATTTGTTAAGTGTTTTCAACATTTTATTTTGTTTTAAAAACATTAGTTTAACTTAAAAATAAAGGAAAAGGATAAAGAACAACCTGCACATGTGAAAAAAGAGGAGTGCACCCAACAATGTGCACAGATATGCACCCAACAATGTGAATAAATTTGTGAATAAGGAATTTCATTAATAGTGACCTAGGATTTTATACCAACCCTCCCACTAAAAGCAACCAAAAACCAAAGCTGTTTAAAATGTCTAAAAACCTTACAAGCCTTGAAAAACTGCCAAAGCAGAACATTATCAGGCCAAAATTGAAGGAATAGTGATAGTTCAGTTAGGAAGCTACTGTTGTTCTGAGGGAATGTGCTGAACACATAAAATCTGAACTTTGGTGTTGATAACCACATAAAGTGGAAATCTATAGAAAATATTCAAAGAATGTTATAAGATTTTTTTCTGGAGAGTGGATGTTATCCATCTGCTTTATGAGACTAGCATAACTTCCATGCCAAACCCAATAAAGACAATATGGGAAAGGAACATTAGAGACCAATATCACTTTTGAATATTGATTCAAGCTGAATCAATCAATAAGCAAATAGATATAAGTAATTTGGGTTTATCCTAGGAACACATAGGTGGTTTTTCATTTGAAAAGCAATTGCTGTAACACATCACATTAACTGATTAAAGAAGAAACATCATGTGATTATTTAACTGAAGCAAAAAAGAAGATATCCCATGCATTTGCTAAATTTTCATTCATTTAAAAAAATTCTTAACAAACTGGAATAAAAAGGAATGTCTTCAATATGATAAAAATTATCCACAAAAATCTTACAGCAATCATTATACTTAATAGTGAAGTATTAAAACCTTTTTCTTTGAAAGCAAAACAATGCAAGAATGCCTGAATATAAATTTTTGTCAGTTTTGTTCAATAGTATACCAGAGGTTTTAACTAGTATAGTTAGGCAGGAAAGAGAAATGAAATGTATAAGGACAGGAAAGAAGGAAATAAAATTGAAATGATTTGAAGAAATAGAGAATCCAAAAGAGTCTACACATCAATTACCATAGTAAGAGTTTAACAAATTTTCTAGATAAAAATCAATTTAAAAAATTAATCATATTTCTATATATATAGCAACACTGTTAAAAATGAAAGTTTTAAAAAGTTAATTGTTAAATGGCATGGAAATGATTAAATAACTAAACATAAATCTAAAGGAATATGTGCAAGAACTCTTTGGTGAAATTATAAAATTGAATGAAGAGACATTTAAGAAGACCTGAACTTAGAAAGATTCCATGTTCATGGATTGGAGGACTAAATATTGCAAAAATGATAGTTCTCCCAAAATTGATCTGTGGATTCATTATACCTGAGAGGTATTTTATAGACCTTAACTAATTTTAAATATATTTGGAAAACAAATGGCCAACAATAGCCAGGACACTATTAAAGAATTAGCATAAGTAGGGAGGACTTGCTTGAACAAATAAAGCCATACTAATGATGACAGTGTGGTATTGATGAGGCATGGAGATATGGACTAATGGACCAGAAATACAGATCGCACATACACGTGGATACTGACACACACATACATGGATACTTGATTTATAATGGAGGTTGCCTCCTCCATCATAGTACAGAGAAGACTATTTTCTTTTTTTCTCACCAATATATGGTGCTAAGACTTTATTGCAAAGTCAATTGGCAAAAAAAAAAAAAAAAAAGAAAAGAAAAAAAAGGAAAAAATGGTGCTAGGATAATAGATGTCTTTATGGTATCCTATAAGGACACGTATTTTCCTTATCTTTCCATATCTTACACCATATCCCAAAATCCATTCTAGGGAGCTTATGGATCCAAGTATGAATAAAGATTTGAAAATATAATGTAACAATATCTTCATGATATGTATAAATTTTAGACACTATATTGAAAAGTACTAATCATAAAGAAAAGGATTGATGAACTTGTTATATTAAAATTGAGAGAAACAAATGACAATTCATAAAGTGGACAAAGATGTTTGTAACACATTACCAACAAAAGACTTACATTCAAATTATATAAACAACTTCTATAAATCAGTATGAAAAAGAGAATCAATTCAATGAAATAATGGGCAAAGGGCTTGAGCAGCCTTATCTCCAAACAGGAAATCCAAGTGGCCAATAAACATATGAAAATGTGTTCTCCACGAGATACTGGAGAAGCACCAATTTAAAGCACAATGAGATACCACTTACAGCCACCAGGTTGGCTCTTTCCCACTCCTAGGTATATACCCTAGAGAAACAAGTGCAAATTTCTAACAGAGGTATGTCCAAGAAGGTCATAGCAACATTATTCATGATAGTCCCAAACTGGAAACACTTGGAAGGTCCCCTAAAAACGGCACTAATAATCAAATTGTGGTGTATTTATATAATGGAATAGTGCGTAGCCATGAAAATGAATGAACTCTTGCCTCAGGCAGTTACACAAACAGATCTTACGAACATAATGTTGAAAGACTGAAGAAGACTACACTCAGCATGATTTTATTTATATAAAGTTCAAAACTAGGCAAAATGAAACTATATTGGATAGAAATGCATACTTACCTGGTAAACGTATAATGAAAAGCAAGGAAGTAGTTATCACAAAAATCAGAACACTAGTTAACTCTAGGTTTGACCTGGAAAAGACATATGGGGTGTTTCTGTAGTGTTGACCATGCTCTATTTCTTGATATCAGAGGCCTTATAGTTATTCTTTAAACTGTACATTTATGTTTTGTGCACTTTTCATGTATGTATATTTTGCAATATGTTTTAAAAGAAATGCCAGAGAGTGAGGGTGAGAGAGAACATTTGGGTGGAGAGGGGAATATATGAGAGTAGAGTGGGGCACATACTTTTAAAATGTTTTTATTTTTTATTTTAATAAAAAAATATGATATTTCAACAAAAAAGACAGTGATATGTTTCACAATATCCAGGGCTGGTTACATCTATCTTGGACTGTTTTATTACATTTCCGTCAGTTACAGTGTTTTTTTCCTCTGGGATGTTGGGACATTATGGTAGGGGGTGTCTCACCTCCTCCCTGGGGCCCATGAGCCACCAACAATGCAAGTGCTCTGAGCAGGCAGTTGCCAGCTGTTGCTGAGTCAAATCCCTCTCCCTCCCTCTGATGCTACTCTAGTCAGTAAGCAATCTGGTTCCTCTTGGCTTTGTAGGAGACTGACCAGTGTACCACTGAGGCACTCCAGCTACTCAAGGCTACCTTAACATCACTCGTAGAAGGACATTTCAGAAGCTCCTTGGAATGTTTCGATTGATGGCTTGTGATGGTTTTATTAACTGTCAATGCTGGAGATGGCTGTGCCAAAGTCATTGTCTTCCGGCCACAAGTGTCTTCAGGGAGCCAGAAGCTTCCTTGTCAAGAACTGGCCTATGTTCTTGTCCTTAGGGACAAGCAAGGAAGAGCAGGTGACAAAGAAAAGAACCCCTGAGAGGGTCCTGAAGTACATGATTTTGTTGTAGCAAATTCACTGGGATTTGCCTTGAAATCTTTCCATTAAAGCAGTTAGAGGGAAAGAGGTACAGCAGAAGCCCTGAATGTGGCAGAAAAAGATTTGAAAAAAGGTTCAAGGTCCTTAGTGTTTCCTGGCAAAAAAGCTTCCTTCTAAGACTGAGCACCTTACCCTGGGCCCCTGAGTAAATGTGAGAAAGAGGTGAAGGTAAATTCTTCCATGAGATACTCTTCCAAAAATGCTCAGATAATCCAAATATTCAACAATAATAGAATGATAATATAAATTAGGACATATTAATGGGATGATGTGCCTTAGAAGACTATTTAGTGGCATAGAGAAATTTGTGTCATCTGATATATTAATATTTAAACTTTTTAATTGATCCATAATAATTGTACATATTTATGGGGTACATGTAATATTTTGATACACGCATACAATGCAGAATGACAAATCAGAGTGTTTAGAATATCCATCACCTCAAATATTTATCATTTCTTTGTGTTGGGAGTATTTCAAATCTTCTCTTCTAGCTATTTTGAAATATGCAATGTACTGTTGCTAACTATTGTCACCCTACTGTGCTTTTGAACACTGCAACTTATTTCTTCTATATAATTGTATGTTTGTACCCATAAATTAATCTCTCTTCATATTCTCTTCCCCACTTCTCAGTCTCTGGTAGTTATCATTCTACTCTTCACCTCCATGAGATCAACTTTTTTTTAGCTCTCACACATGAGTGAGAACATGCAATGTTTGTCTTTTTGTAGCTGGCTCGTTTTATTTATTAATAACATAATGACCTTCAGTTCCATCCATGTTGCTGAGAATGACAGGGTTTCATTCTTGTTTATGGCTGAATAGTATTCTATTATGTATGTATGCACCATATTTTCTTTATCCATTCGTCTTTTGATGGACACTTAAGTTGATTCCATATCTTTGCTATTGTGAATAGTGCTGCCATAAACATGAGAGTGTAGGTATCCCTTTGACAAACTGATTTCCTTTTCCTTCACTAAATACTCAGTAGTGGGAATGCCAGATTGTATGGTAGTTCTATTTTTAGTTTTTTGAGAAATCTCCATATTGTTGTCCATAATGGCTGTACTAATTTATGTTCCTATCAACAGTGTATAAGAGTTTCCATTTCTCTGCATCCTTGCCAGCATTTGTTATTTTTGTTTTTCATAATAGCCATTCTCATTGGGGTAAGATGATATCTCATTGTGGTTTTGATTTGCATTTCCCTGATGATTAGTGATGTTGAGCATTTTTAATTTTACCTGTTGGCCATTTGTATGTCTTCTTTTGAGAAATGTCTATTCAGACCCTTTGCATGTCTTTTGATGGGATTATTTGTTTTTTAATTTTTATTTTTGTTATTTTTTTAGATGGGATCTCTCCTTGTTGCCCAGGCTGGAGTACAGTGGCACAATCATAGCTCCATGCAACCTCAAATCCCTGGGTTCAAGAGACTTTCCTGTATCAGCCTCCCAAGTAGCTGGGACTACAAGTGCATGCCACCATGCCTAGCAAATTTTTTAATTTTTTGTAGAGATGAGATCTTGCAGTGTTGTCCAGGCTGGTCTTGAACCCTTGGCTTCAAGTGATCCTTCCACCCTGGGCTCCCAAAGTGCTGGGATTATAAGGGTGAGCCACTGTGCCTGGCCTACTTGTTTTTGTTTGTTTGTTTGTTTTTTTCTGTCGAGTTGTTTGGGTTCCTTGTATACTCTGGATGTTGATTCCTTGTTAGATGAATAGTTTGCAAATATTTTCTCCCATTCTGCAGGTTGTCTCTTCATTCTGTTGATTCTTTGCTGTGCAGAGCTTTTTATTTTAATATAGTCCCATTTGTCTATTTTTGTTTTGATTGCCTATCTTTTGAGGTCTTGACCGTAAAACCCTTGCCAAGACTTATGTCCTGAAGCATTACTCCTATTTTTTTTTCTGGTAGTTTTATAGTTTTGGGTCTTATGTTTAACTCTTTAATCCATTCTTAGTTATTTTTGTATATGGTAAGATACAGGGGTCTAGTTTCATTTTTCTATGTATGGATATCCAGTTTTCCTGGAAACATTTATTGAAGAGGGTTTCCTTTCCCCAATGTATACTCTTGGCAACTGTGTCAAAAATCATTTGGCTGTAAATGTGTATATTTATTTCTGGGATCTTTATTCTGTTCCATTGATCTGGGTGTCTGTTTTTATGCCAGCACCCTGCTAATTTGGTTACTATAGCTTTGTAGTATATTTTGAAGTCAAGTAATGTGATGCCTCCAGCTTCGCTGTTTTTGCTCAGAATTGCTTTGGCTATTCTGGGTCTTTTGTGGTTCCATATGGATTTTAGGATTTTTTTTTCCAAAGCTGTGAAGAACTTCATTGGTATTTTGATAGGGATTGCATTGAGGCTGTAGATTTCTTTGGGTAGTATGGTTATTTTAACAATATTGAGTATTCTGGTCTCTGAACATGAGATGTCTTACCATTTGTTTGTGTTCTCTTCAATTTCTTTCATCAGTGTTTTCTTGTTTTCAGTGTAGAGATCTTTCACCCCTTGGTTAAATTGATTGCTTGGGCATTTTATTATTTGTAGCTATTGTATTAATAAATGGGATTGCTCTCTTGATGTCTTTTTCAGCTACTTTGTTGTATAGAAATGCTACAGATTTTTTTTTTTTTTTTGAGACAGAGTCTCACTTTGTTGCCTGGGCTAGAGTGCCATGGCATCAGCCTAGCTCACAGCAACCTCAACTCCTGGGCTCAAGTGATCCTCCTGCCTCAGCCTTCCAAGTAGCTGGGATCACAGGCATGCGCCACCATGCCCGGCTAATTTTTTTTTCTCTCTCTATATATTTTTAGTTAGCCAATTAATTTATTTCTATTTTTAGTAGAGGCAGGGTCTCGCTCTTGCTCAGGCTGGTTTCGAACTCCTGACCTTGAGCTATCCACCCGCCTTGGCCTCCCAGAGTGCTAGGATTACAGGCGTGAGCCACTGCGCCCGGCCTGCTACAGATTTTTGTATGTTGATTTTGTATTCTGCAACTTACTGAATTCATTTATCAATTCTAAATGTTTCTTGGTGGCATCCTTAGGGTTTTTTCTTTTTTTTATATATATACAAGATCATGTCCTCTGCAAAGAGGAACAATTTGACTTCCTGTTTTCTCATTTGGATGCCTTTTACTTCCTTCTTTTGCCTGATTGCTCTAAGTAGGACTTCCAATATTATGTTAAATAAGATTGGTGACAATGGGCATCCTTGTCTTGTTCCAGTTATTATGTAACAGATGAAAGATTTTTAGCTTTCCTCCATTCAGTGTGATTTTAGCTGTAGGTTTGTCATGTATCACTTTTATTATGTTGGGTTTGTCCCTTATACGCCTAATTTGTTGAGAATTTTTATCATGAAGGATGTCAAATTTTGTCAAGTGCCTTTTCTGTATCTATTTAGATGATCCTATGATTTTTGTCCTTCATTCTGTTGATGTGACGCAGCACATTTATTCATTTCATATGTTGAACTATCCTTGCGTCACTGGTATAAATCCCACTTGATCATGATGTATTGTCTTTTTGATGTGTTTTTGGATTCAGTTTGTAAGCATTTTGTTAAGGATCTTTGTGTTTATATTCATCAGGAATGTGGACCTGTGGTTTTCTTTTTTTGTTGTTATTGTGTCCTTATTTGGTTTAGTATCAGGGTAATACTGGCCTTGTAGAATGAGTTAGAGAGAATTTCCAAACTATTCCTAATTGGAATAGTTTGAGAGGAATTGGGGTTAGTTCTTTATGTGTTTGGTAGAATTCAGTTGTAAAGCTTTCTAGTTCTGGGCTTTTTTTTTTTTGTTGGGAGAATTTTTATTACTGATTCAATCTTATTACTTGTTATTGGTCTGTTCAGGTTTTCTGTTTCTTCTTGGTTCAATCTTGGTAGATTGTATATGTCCAGGAACTTACCAATTTCCTCTACATTTTCCAATTTGTTAGCATGTAGTTGTCCATAATAGTCTCTAACAATCCTTTGATTTCTACATTACCAGATATAATGTGTATTTTTTTATTTCTGATTTTATTTAGTAGGATCTTCTTTCTTTTTTTCTTAGTTAGTGTAAGTCAGTGGTTTATCAATTTTGTTTATCTTTTCAAAGTTTTTTTTTCAAGTTTTTCTTTTGTTGATCCTTTGTATTTTTTTTAGTCTGTATTTTGTTCAGTTCTTCTCAGTATTTTATTATTTCTTTCCTTCTACAAATTTTGGACTTGGTTTGCTCTGGTTTTTGCAGTTCCTTGAGGTACATGATTAGGTTGTTAATTTGAAATCATTCTACTTTTTTGATGTAGGTGTTTATTGCTATAAACTTCTCTCTTAACACTGCTTCTGTTGTATCCCATAGGTTTTGGTATGTTGTGTTTCTATTTTTACTTGTTTCAAGAAATTCAATATATGAAGGTTCCAGTCGCTCCATAACTTCCCATTATTTTGGGAAATCTTCTAATATTTTAAGATATTAAAAATGTTAATATTTTTGTTTTTTAAGATTTTGACAGTCTCACTCTGTTGGCCATGCTGGAGTGCAGTGATGTGATCATAGCTCACTGTGACCTTGAGTTCCTGGGCTCAACTCCTGCCTCATCCTCCCAAAGTGCTGGGAAAACAGGTGTGAGCCACCAGGCCCAGCCAAGGAATATGTCAGTCTTAATCTCACCATCCAGTTGATCATTGTTAACAGAGTGGTATTTTCATATAGATTTTTTCTTTGTATATTTTTACATAGATGTGATCACAATATATTTACTTTTGAATCCTATATTTTATTTTATTTTTATTTATTTATTTTGAGAAAGAGTCTCACTCTATCACCCAGGCTAGAGTGCCGTGGCGTCAGCCTAGCTCACAGCAACCTCAAACTCCTGGGCTCAAGTGATCCTCCTGCCTCAGCCTCTCGGATAGCTGGGACTACAGACACGCACCACTGTGCCCAGCTAATTTTTTCTATTTTTTGTTGTTTGGCTAATTTCTTTCTATTTATAGTAGAGACAAGGTCTCACTCTTGCTCAGGCTGGTCTCAAACTCCTGAACTCAAACAATCCACCCGCCTCTGCCTCCCAGAGTGCTAGGATTACAGGCGTGAGTCACCACGCCTGGCCAGAATCCTATATTTTAATTATTGAACATAAATATTTCCCTCATTTTATTAAAAATCTGTTAGTGAGTATCATTTTAGAATCTCATTCATATGTAACAAACAGACTTTTAATTTATTAAATACATAAAAGTTGTCAAAAAATTAGGAAGATGGATATGTAGGAAAAACGAAAGCTAAAAGAAAAATATGTGTATAAGCAAAAATTTAATTGTACCATTACTAATCTATAACTTGCTTTTACTTAAACATACCTGGAGAATATTCTTCCATGTAACAAAATGTAGTTGTATGTCATAACTTTAAGGATTCTGTAATGTTCAATAATATGCTACTTTTGAAAAAAAATAGCCAAATTAGTGCTGGACATTGGCATTGTTTCCAAGGTTTTACTTGTGTAACAAGGTTTTTACAAGGAATAACCTTGTTCAATTTTCTTGGTGTGATTGATAGCTGGGTGAAAGACTTTTTTAAAAAGGATCGTTGTATGTAAATTGTGAAAATGTCATTTTCTCAATGTCCATACTGAATCTGAATGCTATCATTTTTGTAAATCCTTCCCAAGCAGATAAGCAAAAAATTACTAATATTTTAAATTTTCATTGATCAGTGAGCTTTTACTTTTCCCCAAATGCTTATTTGTGTGTGTGTGTGTGTGTTTAAATAACTTGCCTCTTAATGTACTTAGCTTAGTTTTATACAGTTGTGGATAAGGTAGATGCTAACGGCTGTATACTGCATAAGGCGAATGTGCCATACTTTATCATTTCCCTATGTTAGACATTAATTCTGTTCCAATTTGGGGTCTATTATTAAATAATGCTGTGATGAACAATTTTTTTTTTTTTTTGAGACAGAGTCTCACTCTGTTGCCCGGGCTAGAGTGCCATGGCATCAACCTAGCTCACAGCAACCTCAAACTCCTGGGCTCAAGCAATCCTTCTGCCTCAGCCTCCTGAGTAGCTGGGACTACAGGCACGTGCCACCATGCCTGGCTAATTTTTTCTATATATTTTTAGTTGGCCAATTAATTTCTTTTCTATTATTAGTAGAGACAGGGTCTCGTTCTTGCTCAGGCTGGTTTTGAACTCCTGACCTTGAGCCATCCACCCGCCTCGGCCTCCCAGAGTGCTAGGATTACAGACGTGTGATGAACATTTTTATGAATAACCCTCCTACACACACATACACTCACACACACACATATACGTACACACTTTAGATCTTACATAGGACAAAGTCCTAGAAATAAATATCACTAGATCAAGAAAGAGAAATAAATGTAAACATATGTGGAGATCACTTTAAAGAAAGATGTATCAAAAGCAGCCCCGTCTTCATGATGCTACAGTCATTGTAAGGCAATGTTTTTCTTCCTAATACATCTTATTCTCAGTGTCAAGTATTTCTATCAGGTGTAAGAGGCAACACTGACCCATCAGGCAGGGTCCCTGGCCCTGGTGGTGGACATGTTTGGTCACTCTGTTGCTGTCTCTGGCTTACGTCCTGGGACTCTGTGGAGCTCTTCATGGCTGACATTCTGGGGTCTCTACATTTCTTCTGTGTGGTTGCCCTCCACTCCTGCAT
>CAUYRT010034086.1:0-20294 GCA_963574885.1 Lepilemur ruficaudatus
GGGGGGGGGGGGGGGGCGGGGGGCGGGGGGCCCCGGCGCCCCCCCCGCCCCCCGCGCCCCCCCCCCCCCCCCCCCCCCCCCCCCCCCCCCCCCCCCCCCCCCCCCCCCCCCCCCCCCCCCCCCCCCCCCCCCCCCCCCCCCCCCCCCCCCCCCCAGGGTTTCATTGAAGGTCCTTGATGGAGCAGTCAAAAATTATTACTTTTATTAACCATTGAGCATTGATTGTGTATGTTTTTAATATTCTGTGTGATGAAAGAGGAAGTATGTATAAAGCACTTTTTCTGTCTACCAAAATATAATGATTGTCTCAAGGAAAAGCACTTGTGTGGTTGCTTGAGTTGTGAGCTCAACTAGCCTCTTTTTTTTTTTTTTTCCAGTGGAACATCATTTTTACTTGAAAGAACAACTGACAGACAAATTATGGCTATTTAGAGTTAGGTGTTTGTCAGATGTTTTCTCAAAAATGAATGAAGTCAGCCTGTCAATACAAGACATACAACTGACAGTGTTGCCAATGCTAAAATTTAAGCTTTCCAGTGAAAATGAGAACTTTGGAAAACCTGTATCTGTCAACATGCATGTGACAGCTTCTTCTGAAGAATTGGTAGTGATATTAGAAAATTTGATTTTTTATATTACACAATGAAATGTATCAACATTTGGAAAATCTATATAACTCAGTCAACCAATATTTTCCAAATGGCCCAATGCACTATGTAATCATGCCTGAGTAAACTTTCAAGATACCTCCAGTTTTGTTCTTTTTGCTCAGGATAGCTATAGTTATTCTGGGTCTTCTGTGGTTCCATATAAATTTTAGGGTTATTTTTTTCTATTTCGGTGAAGAATATCCTTGGTATTTTGATGGGGATTGCGTTGAATCTGTAGATCGCTTTGGGTAATATGGACATTTTAACAATTTTGTTTCTTCCAACCCACAAGCATGGTATATCTTTCCTTTTTTGTGTGTCCTCTTCAATTTCTTTCATGAGCGTTTTATAGGTTTCATTAGAGAGATCTTTTTCTTTGGTTAAGTTTATTTTTAGGTGTTTTATTTTATTTGTAGCTATTGTAAATGGGATTATTTTCTTGGTTTCTTTTTCAGATGGTTTACTGTTGGCATATAGAAATGCTACTGATTCTTTTATGTTACTTTTGCATCCTGCAATCCTGCAACTTTACTGAATTTGTTCTTCAGTTCTAATAGTTTTTATTTTTTTTTTTTGGTAGAATCTTTAGGTTTCTCTGGATATAAGATCATATCATCTGCAAACAAGGATAATTTGACTTCTTCCCTTCCAATTTGGATGCCTTTTATTTCTTCCTCTCATCTAACTGATGGATACTATTGTAACAGAATAAAAATGATCATTGACATGAATTCATTAGAACTATCACTTTTCAGGTTTTGGTATAGTATTAAAAAAGAATATCTACGATTACATGAAAAAGGCTACTCAAATATCCCTTCCTTTCCCAAATACATATCTGTGTGATGCCAGTTTTCTACATATACTTCAGCCAAAGTAACATATTACAACAGATCAAATGAAAAAGAAGATATGAGAATCCAACTCTTACCAGGTCAGACATTAAAGAGATTTGCAAAAATGTAAAACGATGCTACTTTTTTTCACTAATGTCATTTTATTTTGGAAAATATAGTTATTTTTAATAAAAATATTATCAATGTTGTATAATGAATTTATTATTTTAATGAATTAAAAATTAAATAGTTTTAGATTTCTCATCTTTAATTTCTAATGTGATAGCTATAACCCACATAAACAAATGCTTTTTGGGGTCCCCAGTTATTGTTAAGACTACAAGGGGATTCTGAGACCAAAAAGTTTGAGAACTGTTGGTATCAATTTCCCAGCTCACACTGAGCCCTGTTCTCTAATAATTTTCCCCCCTCTTGTTGATTTACCCAGGCTGTGATCCTTACTCTCTTCCTTGGATCAGTGGATTGAAGGATAGAGGGGTCGATGGATAGGGGTGTGGGGCATGGATTTGAACTCCATCTCATTTTCCTCTTATAATTCAAGCCAGTCCAAAAGAGTGTTGGTGTCTATCCAATGCCTGACCCCATAATACAAGATGTAAGTTACCCTAAAGCGTCCAACTTTCCACCTACTGAAGAGAACAAAAGAAGTTGGTTTACAGACTGAGAAGAAAATAAAGCAGATATACCAAAAGGGGTAGAGAGGTGAGACAGAGAGAAATGCATAAATTTCCAGGATTTCCCACAGACCTCCAATCCCTTGTTCTAGTTTATGCCTAAAGACCAGCTTTGGTTCTATGAAAGAGCCTACTGTCACAGTACTTAATATTATCTTTTCCTTTAGCCAGCTTCAGTGGGCTTATTTTACTTGCAACCACATTGAATCATTTACAGCTAAGTAGGACACATGTGATCTGTTATCAAACTCTGTAAGGTTTATGATATGCTATATACATTTTAGGGTCTGATTAGCTAGAAATACAAAGCCAAAGTTTCCTGGAAGTGCAAAGATACTATTTCTATATTTAAGTTAAAAAGAATTACCATAGGCTACACATGGATTAATTACTATCTTCAAAGAATTAGAACTCTATCAAACATTCTTACCACAAAATTATGCTGAACAAAATTTAATCTTTCTGTGACTGTTCAAAAGAATTTAGAATCTTGTAATGCTCCGGGGACATTACCATTTCATAAATTGCACAAAAAATTCTCATTATTTCAGCTTTCTGGTAGTTTGGATTCAGAATAAATGGGAACTTACTGTAATACTTTGAATTATTAAGTTCTGGGGAGCTCAAAGTACTACTTCAAATATACATGCATTATATCACTTATCTTTCTCAACAGAAGAATAAAATTTACAAATGGAAACAGTTAGTAATGGGTGGATTCAGGATACAAAATCATGTTTCTTAATGTTCTAATGAATAATCCTTCCATTTGTCTATTCCAAACTGATACTGGCTTCCTTTTCTATTTCAAAATATAATTTTTTTAAGCTGAAGATCAAATAGGACTGAGGCCAGCAACAAAGAATATGAGCTATAGTTTTATTGTATTATTAAATACACAGTGATTTGATTATAGGTTGCAACTCATAAATTTTCAGTTAAAGCTGGATTCTGCAGTCTATTTTTACAAAAGAGAAAAACTCAAGCATAATGGTAAAAAATCAAATATATTTACATATACTCCTGGCTTTCATCAAACTAAAAATATAGTTTAAAACTACAGTCCCCAAACCCCGGGCCACCGACCAGTACTGGTCCTTGGCCTGTTAGGAACTGGGCCACCGGAGCTCCTCTTCCTGTCAGATCAGCGGTGGCATTAGATTGTCATAGGAACATGAACCCTACTGTAAACTGCACATGCAAGATCTAGGTTGTGCATACTCCTTATGAGAATCTAATGCCTGATGATCTGAGTGGAGCTGAGGCAGTGATGCTAGCGCTGGGCAGCGGCTGCAAATACAGATGATCATTAGCAGAGAGATTTGACTGCACAGAGACCATAATAAATCAATTGCTTGCAGACTTATATCAAAACCCTATCAGTGAATGGCAAGTGACAATGTAATAATAATAGAAATAAAGTGCACAATAAATGTACTGTGCTTGAATCATCCTGAAACTGCCCCCACTTCCTAGTCCATGGAAAAATTGTCTTCCATGAAACCAGTCCCTGGTGCCAAAAAGGTTGGGGCCACTGGTTTGAAATGTACAGGAAAAAAATAAAATTTTTTAATTAAAACATTTATTTTTGCTCTAGCTTTCAGCCTCTACATCAGTATAGTAGTTTAACTTTCTACTTATAGATTATCTATGTTCAAATATACTTAATACATAAATGACCCTCTTGCTGCCAACCTCCCTTCTGAATGTCTCTCCTTTAAAATGTAATTAGTTTCTTTCTGCTACTAAAAAATTTAATGCTCTCAGAAGCCAAAGCTTATTTCTGTATTTCCTGCTGTTTTGGAGTATCTGTACCTTTTCTCCTGCCAGTTAGCATGGATAATCAAAAGTGAACTGTGAGGTGAAATCTTCCATTTAGGAAACATCAATTTGTACTAAGTCTAATCTAAAAGATTAATATGGGGCATGTGGTACATTCAATAGGAAAATGGCATTTAAATATTAATACTAGATAAATACACTCGTGCAGCTATCTTTGATAATTTATAAGTTATACACTTCTAGAAGGAAGTAAGTAATTTTTTTCTTTTATGCCGTTACTCAGTAATGTTACGCAGCAACGTGTAAAACAAGGCACCATTTTCCTAGTGAGAACTGACAAGGGGAAGTGAAAATTTTGGGTCCAATTTCAACCTAATTTCCTTGCAGCCTAGATTTGTGTCACATGCTTGATCCTAACTGGTGCTTTCCAAATTAAATGTATATTTCTCAAACCAATATCTTAAGTGGTAATGTTCCAACAGTCCAAATGTCGATTACCAAAACAAACATTTGTTTCTCTAGCAAGTGTTTTCACACAAAAGCATTTGATTCTCCTACTGCAGCAAACAAACATTTGCTTTAGGCGGTTAAGGCAGCCAAAAGTTCTTGCGGAAACATTTCACAGGCTGGCTGGCGTCCCTCCCTGGAGCAGGGCTCACTGATGGCCGAGAATGCTTGGGAAGCCAGTTGCTGACCGAGAGAATCCTTTGCAAGATGTCAAGATCGTTAGCACACTTAAGCAAAGACCATCTTTTGAGAAGATGTGCTTCTGGTTATGGTGTTCCCATCAGAAAATGTCTTCATGTCTTCACAATGCTTCATTTGCTAGTGTAAATCCAGCTTTTGATGTAATCACGGACGAAAGTCTTCTGAAAGTTCACAAAGGCAGTTTTCACATACAAACACTCACACAATTCAGGAATCATTATTTATGCAACAGCCCATGAGGATTCATTACATAAATAGACCTATTGCTACATTAAAGTCTATTTTCTCTTTTGAACGAGATGGAGATTATCTGTGTAAATATATTTTCTTAAGTGCACATCTACTTTACTGTCAAGATACAGCTTCCACATAAAAAATCCTCTTGTTTTCCATATTATTTAAATGCTTTTGGAATGAATCAATATTTCTGAGGAAGCAATTTACTTAAATACATGTTCTTTAAAGCATGAGGAAATTGATTCTTAACTTCTGCTCCAAAGACGGGGTTTCCTAGCAACTGGGTCAAGATTGATTCTTTGGCTAGTTCTAAACTGAGAAGAGTTACTAGCCCACTTAAAAGCAAAAAGGAAGAGTTTTTCTTAGTCAAATGAATGAAAACACACACACGTACACATACACGCACAAAATGTCATTTAAAGTATATTTGATAGAATGTATGACAATTTGGGCCTCCTAATCAATTTGCAATAAGAATTTGCTGAACACCTTCCATGGATTCGATTCTATTTTGGCATTGATGGGATTGGGCAAGCATGATACAGACACCAGGTAAATGCTGTAATCATTCTAGTAACAGTGGATTTAGCATGTATTATGGGCCAGTCCACATGGGTGAAATAACTTGAAACGTCAGTAGATACATGCAGATAGCGGTCCAATCCAGGTAGATCTGCTGTTAAAACCCTATAAGCTGTACTGCCTTTACATGGGAAGCCCATAGAATTTCTTGTCTTCAAGAAACTTTCAACCTAACTGTAAAGAAAATATGCCCCAAAGAATTAGGGAGCCGCCTGAGAGAGGAGATATGTAAATGTTATTAATATTAAAGTCACAAAATCTTGCACTTATTGAGCCCTTACTTGGTGTCAGGGACTGTGCTGAGGACCTGGCATCACGGAAGAGGTGGAGCTTGGGCTGGGCCATGAAGTAGGCAGTGATAAGTGGAAGCAGGGAGGGAGGGTCCTTCGAGAAGATGAAACAGCATGAGCAAAGGCATGGGAGAGGGTGCTGTTTGGAACCTGGCAGGCTTGGGGTGACAGGTTGGTGAGGGGGTGTAGCACTGAATGGGGAAATGGGCTCAGATTAGGGAGGAGTCTGCATACCAGGCTGACATGCAGAATTAACCTAGAAGTGGATTCATTCTAGGTTCTCCAATGTTGGGGACATGATAATTTCCCCCTGTAATTTCTAGGACAAAGGCAATAAGCATTTTCTGTTGGAATAGCTACTGCCAATGTTCTCTTCACAAAGGCTTAACGTTTACACTCCCACCAATATGCCAACAGTATCTTTAGAGTTTCTCACCTAACATCTTTTCAAACATTTTAATATTTGCTAATTTGTTCTTTAAATATGATATCCTCTATTTTTTAAGTAGCACACCTTTGGCTTTTTGGTGTGATTGTGCAGTTATTTATATGTTAATTGTCATTTCCATTTATTTTTCTGTGAATTGCAAAGTGGTACCCCTTTTCTTATTCTAATTGCTAGTTTGGCTTTTTTGTTAACTTGTAGAATTTTTTACATATATATTATGGATTCTGTCTCTTTGTTTATCATATATTTGCAATATTTTTCTGAGTATTATTTGTCTTACAACTTGGATTAAAGTGTTTTTTTCCATTTTTTAATATTTATGTAGCTAAAGATATAAATCTTTTTTTAAAATATAAATTCTAAGCTTCATCTGCCTAGAAGGCAATGCCAAAATTATAAAAATATTCCAATATTTTCTTCTAGTACTTAAAATTTTTGATACATTTTCATTTACATACATTTGATCCATCTGGAATATAATTCAGTTTAGGTGTGAAGCAGAAATTTATTTTCGTTTTTGCTACTGATTTGAAATGCCTAATTATCATATGTTAATTTTCTATATATGGGTCTGCTTTTCGTCTCTATTCTATTTCTTTACGATGAAAAGATGAAAAGGCACAACATTGGTTTAATTACTATCGTTTTAATTTAAAAAGTCCTGATGCGACACAGCACAGTGGTTAAGAGCATAGACGCAGCATAGTAGGTCAGAACATTAGACCCTGGTTCCAGGGACACTACAACTTACTAGAACTGAGACACACGGCTTATTCATTCTGTACCTCAGTTTTCCCATATTTAAAATGGGGATAATAATGCGATTGGGAAGATTTAGTGAATTGCTATATATAAAGTACTTTAAAAAAAAAAAACAGTGCCTCCCACATAGGAATTGTTTATCATGGTTTTGATTGTTATTATTTGTCATAATTTTTCCCACAAAGTTTTTGCTTTCCTGTCTCATGCTCTGAATGGTTTTTAGAATCAGTCCCTTAGAAGGGATTCTCAAGGGATTTCCCAAAGATAGTTCCCTTCCTATGAGGAATTTTGATGCCACCTGTCCAGAGAATTCTTTTTTTTTTAACCTGGCACATAGTAAGCACTCAATAAATGGCAGTCATTATTATAGTTGGGATTGTTACGTTGCAAGGAGCAGCAATGGTGCGAATTGAGTACATCCTCCTCAGATGTGTCCTTCTCCTCCAGTCCTAATGGAGCCTGAGGCAGAGGGCAGAGGGAGAAAGCTGGGAGTACGGTGTCGGGGCGGGGTGCTGAGGAAGCAGCTTCTCATATTCTTCTGGGAGAATTTGTAAGTCAGACACTTTCTTGCTCCTGAGAGCATTCTCCTATGGTCCTTGCCTTCAGGAACTTTTGTGGGAATTAGGGAAAAAACCACCCCATTTCTGTATTTTGGCTCTGGTTCTCATGTATCTGGAGAAGATAATGCTCCCAAGAACTGCATTTAGGGCTTAACATGGGCTTTAGCACAGAGATAGTCAGTGGCTTAGCTAAAGCCCACGGGGACAGCAGGCGACACAGATCAGTGGTCATCCAACTTTCCGCTCATGAACCTCCTAAAAATATTTTGGAATACCATGTACCCTTTATCAGATTTTTAGGTTAACATCTAAAAATTTTTAATCATAAGCTTAATAGTTATTCTTTAAATGATAATTAGAAATATACAGTAAATGACATTTTAAAATAAAAGTTGACATCACTCCAATAAAATTTAAACTCCATAGCAATTTGATATTACCATCAACCATTAAAAAAAAAACAGAAGTATTTATTGGACACAAAAACTTTACTTCCTTTTTCTCCTTGAACTCATATTTTAATTCCTTTTACCCCACACCATTTTATCGTGTTTGTTTTCAATGTTTTATTCATCACTCTATCAGACTTCTCGATAACATAAATAAAAACACAAACTGAAATTTTGTTTCCTGTGACCATAAGGCCATAGGCGTTCACAAAATTTATTTTCTGGAAAAATTGATCAAAATATACTTTTAACACTTTTATGAATGATTATTCAACATAAAATTAAAATTTTATTTAAAATGCATACCTATATAAGATGGATGGGGTTGTATTTTTTCCAATTAGTTCACGTATGCATGCACTGATATTATTTAATGCTAGAATGAGAAGGTTCAGCACCAACTCTGTTCCTGTTTTTGGTGTTTATAGATATAAAGGCTGAGAAATTTGGTTTATAAAAGTAAGTACATGGGAATAGGAACTGTTTTGTTACATCAACATCAATATTTTGAATTGTTCCATTGACACCCAGAAAGTTATAACACCCTGAGGCAAAGGCACCACAGTAAGAGTTGAGATGGGTAAAAGGTTAGGTTCTCGGGAAGGAAACATGGGGGCAAGATGTTTATTAGGGATTAATATCTGTGAAATGAAGGAGGAGGAAGTAGGTCTGGGCACAGAAGAAATCTGCAACACCTTGACAAGCCTGGCAGAGACCTGTTAAGTGAATACTGCCCATTAGAGCTGTCTTGGTGACAGGTCTTTATACACCCCGTACGCTTATTCGGGCACAAGGTATGGGGCCATCCAGGGAAGGGTGTGACCTCAGGCAGGGTGGCCCCCTAAAAGAGCTCACCTTTGGGGGCTGTCCGCTAGCCACAGCCTCCACAGATGGGCAGTCTAGTGGTTTCCTAGGGCTGCCATAACCAATTACCACAAACTTGTAACTTAACGTAACAGAAATTTACTCTACCACAGTTCTGAAGGTCAGAGTTCAAAATCAAGGTGTGGACAAGGTTGGTACATTCTGGAAGCTCTGAGGGAGAATCCATTCCATGCCTCTCTCTCAGCTTCTGAGAGCCCCTGGCAGTGCTTGACTTTCCTTGGCGTGCAGGTACGTTATTCCAATCTCTGCCTCTGTCTTCACAGGACCTTCCCCTCTGTGTCTCCGTGTCTGTTTTCTCCTTTTCAGTGTCTTATAAGGATACTCATCATTGGATTTAAGGCCCACCATAATCCAAGATGATCTCATCTCAAGATCTACATCTGCAAAGACCCTTACTCCGTATAAGGTACCATTCTGAGGTTCCAGGTGGACATATCCTTTGGGCGTCACCATTCAACCCAGTACAGACAGCAAGTTCTTTGTGGAAGGGGTAGCTGGGCAGCACAGCTTCATATCTACCCCTTTTTGTAAAGTGGGAAAAGAGTGATTGTAACTGGGAGCCGAGAAAAAAAACAGGACAAATGTCAGGCTCAAAAGGCGAGCAGGTTGCCAAGCAGATCAGCTTCAGAAATGAGAACATATGGAAGCGGAGCGTCTGGAAATTGATACTCCTTGGAAAGCCTTTGTGTACCCTAAGGTGACAAGTAGCCCAGTTTGAGGATTTAGTGCAAGTTGATTATTTACTTGCAGGAATACAGACCTCAGGTTGCTAGATCTCCAGTTATTTAAAAGAACTAGAAATTCGTGCTTTAAGTAATTTCTCCTTGTTTTTAAATGTTGTTAGGTAATTCAAAGCAAACAAACAATGTAGGCCCAAGAAAAAAACTTGTGTGGGCTGGATATGACCTCAGAGGTAACCTGTGCTTTGTAATGTTTGTATGCCTGCTCCTACTACAGTAAGTAGAAGAAATATCATGGAAAGGAGAAGGAATATCATGGTAAGTAGAAGAAATGCACCTGCCTTTGATGGCTATGGATTTGCCATCTCACCTACAGAGCTGTATTAGTCCGGGTTTCCCAGATAACTCGAACCAATAGGGTATATATGTACCCAGAGAGATTCATTTTGAAGAATTGGCCCACACAGCTGTGGGGACTGGCTGGTCCAAAATCCGCAGGGCCAGCTGGTAAGACAGAAACTCTGGCAGGAGTTAGTGCTGCAGTTTTGAGGCAGAATTTTTTCTTCTCCTAGAAACTTCAGCTTGTGCTCTTAAGAACTTCCAACTGCTCAACTTTCCAATTGGATCATAAAGAAAGAGGGAAAGAACTTCCAACTGACTGGACAAGTCCTGCTCACATTATTGGGGGTAATCTCCTCGACTTAAAGCCAACTGATTATAACCTTCCCAGCAACACCTAGATTCACGTTTAATTAAATAACTGGGTACTATCGCCTGGCCAAGTTGACACATAAAAGTAACCATCCCAAGAACCATTACTCGCCATGTTGAATTGAAGAAGCTGAGAAGTGGGAGGGACCATACAGGTTGCCTGGCTCAGTGGTACCTCTTAGTACAGAGGAGGAAAGTGAGGTCCAGTGAGGTGACGTGACTTGTCCAAGGCCACACAGCTGGCTAGGAGAATGAAAACTCAAAGCAGTGCTCTAGACTCCTGGGGCAGTACTTTTTCCATTGTTCTACCCTCCTGCAACTCAATGTCTCCAGACCAGAACCACGGCATTTTAGAGCACAAAAGCTCCTTAGAGATTATATGGGCCAAACCCCTCATTTTACAATAAGGTCTAGAGACATTAAGCCATGAGGATTTTGGTTCCCAGAGAGGAACATTTTCCACCACACTTAGTAGAAGGGGTAGCTGGGCAGCATAGCTTCAAATCTGCCCCATTTTGTAAAGTGGGAAAAGAGTGATTGTAAAGGGAGCTAAGAAAAAAACAGGACAGAGATGCGAGGCTCAAAAGGTACTGCCTTTCACAAAAGGTAGAGATGATTGCACTCAGTGTAAACTGATCTCTGCTAATTTTTTCTTTCAAAACATCTTCTCTCACAGGAGCTTGTTTTCTTATCATCGACTTCCCATGAGTACGTAATGATCAACAAAACAAAACAAAAGCTGAACTAGTCTGATTAGTTGGGAGTTGAATTAGCTGGGTGCCAATCAATGTTTTCCCTGAAATTTTTGTAGCTATTTACTGGTTGTATTTCTAGAGCAGCAAGATCAAGAGTTCAGCAGTTCCTTCATGGATAAGCTTTTGAACTCCTTCCCTCTCTGCTACACTGGTGGTTCTCTCAGAAGACCATAGGAGTGGCTCCATTTCAGTAGTTCATAACACAGCGAATTCTAACTCTAATCAGTTTTTTTTTGTCACATTACACCCATTGCTCTGGCATTTTCAGATATCATAAGTCACATTTCCGAATCACCTTCTCCCATCCTATGCCCCAAACTCAGCCCTTCCCAGCCATACACCAGAAGGAAGGGCTCTTATAATTACATTTTTCCATTTTTCAAGTGTGGCTGTAATTCAGCATAAAACTCACACTTACAATCCCCGTGTGGTCAGGGACAGTCCAGGGCATGTTAGCGTGAGGAAGGGAGACCAGTGTGAGGTTCTCTGAGGGCTGCAGTGAGCGGGAAGGGGGTTTCCACGTCTGGGAGCTGCACTGGTGAGCAAGTCCTTCGCTTTTCCTAACTGCCGTTTGTGAAGAAGCTCTGACTTACATTTCCAACAGGGTCTTGATAGTTCTTCTATGATTTGCTTATTCTTTGAGCAAGGCTTAAAATCAGAGGGTTTTCTGGTTGTTGGATAGAATGGCCCAAAAAATGATCTATTTACAGGGCTCAGCCAAAGGAAATGAAAATTCCTAAAAGCATATCAACTTCTCTTCTCCCTGTCCCTTACCCGTCCTTAATTAAAATTTTTTTTAAAGGGAAGTGGAAGAATGAATATAATTTAACAATAGCATGGAGTTCACTGTTTGTCTGGGCAGGGAGCAGGGAGAACCAAGTCTCTGGATGTCACATGTCCTCTGAAATAGCAGTGAAGGGAAAATAATTTAGCAAATTCTATTTATTTTCACAGCCAAAGTCACGATTCTCTTCCCACAGAATCAAGGCCTAGAATCCTGATATCAAATTTAACAATACCAAATTCTTTATTTTCCAAGATAAATAGGTTTGGGAAATGGCCAGTGGAATTTTCCACTTCAGTTAGCCACAGTGGGGAGTTTACATTATTACACAATTGCAATGAAGTTTAGTAATGAGCATCACAATGGAAAATTAATAAAAGCTCAGTGTAGCCCAGCCCATTCAAGTAATTGTCAATTAAGGCTACAATCAATACCGAGGTAATAGCTCATGAACAAGGATAGCTGGGTACTTACTTCATTAATGTTGCAAATCGATGTCGACCATTTGGGAGTAAGTGCAGAGAAATGAGCTCATATATTGGAGGTATTCATAGTTGGGGAACTTGCTGGCTAGAAGGAGACTTAAGAATCAGAGTCTGCAAATCGACAAATGTCAGGGAACAAACCAATCTGGTTAGCAGAGTGTTCTGATTAGCAGAAGGCGAAACCTTGTTTCAATCCTTGCTGCTGAAATCCTTTGAAAGCACCTTAGTCTCTTTTCCAACACTTGGGAAGCTGATCCATTTGTATTTATGTCCCCTTCCTGTTTGCCTTGAGCTGCCTGTAGCTCTTCTGCCATTAAAAAAAAAAATGGCTATGAATATTTCTTTCACAGTCTTTTGTAGCACCGGATGACCCTCCCTGAGCTGTGTCTGTTTATGCAACAGGTGGGCCTTCAGATGACATTGCTTAGAGAATACTCTCTTCACGATCAGCACTGGTGGGCACTGTGTCTTCCCCCCACCCCACCCCCATCCTTCCTCCCTTCAGCCTCCTCCCCCACAATAGCACCTAAAACAAATACGTACATAATATGAAGTCAGAATGTATTCTGGAAATAATTTTAAAATTATAGGCCTCATGGAAGGAAAAAAAATCATATAGAGAATACCCCAAGCAGTGCATGGCTTTTGACTTTCCAGTCTAAACTGGAAAACAGAACAAATCCAGCCCTATAATCACACAAATAAATTTCACTGCCTCCCTATTGTCATCTGAAGAATTTATCTCCTTGACCTTACCGTCTGAGAATTTATGGATTCTTTTTGCCTCCTATCCTTAAGCAGCATGCACAGCCTATGGCCTGCACGGACACTTCCGGCCTCTGCTCCTCTTCTTCCTGTGGATGCTCATGGCTCCATGCTGTGCGGTATTTCTCTCCATCCCTCAGTTCGGATGTGAGCACTCACAGGACGCCGTGATGTTGGCAATGCTATATGGGAAAGAGAGACATGGGGACAGGTCACATGAGTCAGGGACAAGCCTGGGTTAGAAGGCTAAGAGGGGATTCTAATGCCAACCTTGCAGATCTGAGACTTGACAGCCTTCCACAGTCTTAGTTGGTTTCAGAGGCATTTTATGAAGAACATGTTTAGAGTATTTCCACTTGGGCTCATGGAAAAGCAGATAACTGGGCAAAGCGGAAATAGCAGGTAGGACGATGGGTGCAGTGGCACCCAATCCCTTAATCTAAGGGTATCCCTTTAGTAGAAAAGTGGAGAAGAGGAGCCTAGAATTGGGAGGAATGGATAGTTACTGGGCTCCTGCTGTGAGCACCAGACACTGGGCTAGGCGCTCCACTGGCGTCATCTCACGTAAAGAGCTATCAACTCAGAGTTAGGAAACTAGGATTTAGGAGGAAACTTGTGTGGCCTTGGAGAGAAATCACTTAACCTTTGTTGGGCTTCCATTTTCCCGTCCATGAGTGCTGTCAGGATCCAACAAGACAATGCACTTGGCAGAGACAAAGCTCTCTCCTCTAGAGTGCTCAGCATTAGAGCATAGCATGGGTTATGTCTGCACACACAGATCTGGGGAGAAAATCCAGCAAACTTAAACAGCGCTTACAATTGTTCAATAATGACAATAATGAAAAAGACATGTTACATTTTTGTATTGAATTCTCCATGATTTTCTTTTCCAAACAAAGTGTTCTCCTCAGGAAGAAGCCACTGGGAGTCCATAATTATGCAATAGTAGTGGAGTCATCTGCCCTTGCTAATTCCAGAGGAGCTGTAAATTAGGATACACACATGCAGCCAAAGGAAACCATTTCCTTGCCTGTCACCTCGTATGTCAACTATCAGTCAGGAGCAGGTTTTATGGCCCCTTGTAAGAGCCAGGAAATGGGGCACCCTGATGGAGCTGCAGACAGGCCCTGGACGACCCCGCCACTAACTGCGCACATTTGTAAGCCCGCCTGCCAGGAGATGCTTTCTTCACAGAGTTAAAATATGAAGTGTTTACTCTAGCACTTCATGAAGATTCCCCCCTCCACAAATTCCTCCTCCATGGAGGCCTCCCTCCCCATCAGCTTGTTCCAGGGGGGCCTCAAGTTGCTCCACACACGGTGTAGGGAGAAGGAACCTCCCACATTACAGGTTGCTCCTTTCCAAAGGTGTGCAAGACGCATGCATGCACCTGCCTCCACCAAGTTCAAACACCACTGGGGCCCAAAGTCTGTATCAGTCCCTCTACTATTTTACATCGTGCTGACCAGTGAGCTGTTGATCAGAATTGTGTGCTCTACCTCCTTCTCCCCAGCCCAGCCACCTTGATGGAGTTACGATGAGAGGGCCCCTGATAAGGGCCCCAGGGGGCATTTCAAGAAATAGGCATTTGAAAGCCACAACTGTAGTTGTTTTAGGGATGTTGTTATTTACCATCTCACAGAAAATCCCTGTATGAAGACCACAAGACATTTTCTTTGATTCAACACTTAGAAAGAGCTAGACTTTTCCTGAGGTGCTGGTTTCTTAATATTGCTCTTAATTTCGTTTCCGTGAACCTAGCAACCGACCTTTGCTCCCTTTTCACTGCCTGCCAGAAGACTTTGTAATTCACCTCGACTCAAAACTACTCATTAAGGGTTTTTAGCCACCAAGTTTAACCTTGATTTTGTCTTTTTTCCTACCGTCATATTCCCTTGATCTGATTTCATCATTTAGTTTTATGTTTTAATGGTGTACATACCTCTGTCCACAACTTCAAAACTTTTTGGAATTGAGTGGAGCATAAATACATAGAAAGCAAACCATTCATTCCAATATTTATTGAGCACCAGGTACTGTGCTCAGTGCTGAGACACTTAGAGGAAAATAAAGCAGATGGCTGTTCCTGAGGCATCTGCGGCCTGGGTGTGCTCTAGTGCCCCATGGACCTTAGCGACTGGAAACTGCCACCAGGCAGATTTCGCTTACGTTGAACACTGGAGATGTGGGAGCCAGAGCCATGACAAGGAAGGGCCAGTTCTTCCGGTTGTGTGGCTGATGAGTCATCCTTTTCCCCCATACTTCCTGCAATGTACGGGGATTGTCTTCTGCATGCTGGCTGTTTGCGTCTGTCTTTCCTCTAGAATGCTAAATCTCCAGCACAGTTCATACCTACAAATGCCAGGCGAGAGAAGTGTCTCCGTTGATGTTCACTGACAGGATGGATGGATGAAGAGATGTCACTTCCCTGCTTAAATCCTTTAGTTTTTAAAACCATACTTAGCATAACATTCAAATTCCTTACATTGGCCTGCAGTGACCTACATACTATCTGGAATCCATCTGCCCTCCTACCTCTCTGACCTTCTTTGCTTTACTATCAACCCCCTTCTTTTGTTATTGCCAGTGCCTGGAAGTTTTTGTCCCCAGGATATGCCAAGGTCAGATCCTTTCTTCATTCAGGTCTCAGCTCAAACGTTACCACTTTCGAGAGGCTGCCATCCAAATGAAAGTACCATCACTACCAGCCTCTCCGTCACTAAGGATTGAATGGCCCTGCTTCTTTGACTTCAGACCACTCGTGTGGACTTTCACATCCCACATAGACTGCTGAAATAACTGCCGAATGCACAAAACCAAGTTCATTGCCTAGTGCAGTGAGGGCATCACTTTGATGGAATCATAAAAGCATCTTAGAAGGGGGAGGTCAAGGGTGGGGTATTGGTAAGTTTTGAGGATCTGGTTTAGGTGGATCTTTCAACATGGAGACTGATATAATTGTATAACCTTTATGGTATAATGGTTTAGGACTGACCAACACAGTAAGATGAGTGCTTTGCAGGGGGCCTTGAAGAGTATGCATACCATCTGCGTTACACTGAGAAGGGGCCAATTACTCTGATGAAGACCAGTGGAGAGACTGTTGTTTAGATAAATGGATTTTCAGGAAGTTTCTGAAATAAATAATAACATTATTTGCAACGTCATCATTTGGGGACTAGAATTTTGTGTAGTTGTGCAAATAGTTGGATCATGTTAGCATGGACAGTAATGGTTTCAGTTCTCCTTCATCACTGTATGAAATAATTATGTTTATTTATTGACTGTTTTATTATCTGTCTCCTCACCACCACCACACAAAGATGTAACTTCATACGTATGTAATTCCTCTATCCTGCTCATTTCTGTGTCCGGAGTACCTACAATGGGACCTGGCACCAAACGGATGCTGAGTATTTGTGAAATTTAAAGTATTGTAAAATCAGGACTTTGTCTGTGTTCAACACCAGAGGCCAGAATGCTGCATTGTCAACTCCTGGCTGAAGTCTAAGCAGCCCCTATTTCACTCAGCAGGAAGCCACACAGTGGAAATGTGGGCATTGTGTTTGGGCTACAGTGCTCCCAGGGTCTAAAGGGGCTCATTCTTTCATGTATTCAGTTAATAAGTGTTTTACGAGCCCCTCCTATGGGTCTGCCGTGGTTCTGGGGTTCTGTTGTATAGAGTATCTGACAGCTAAATGCCATCTGCAAAAATGGAGGGGTCCGAGCAGATTGTTTCCTCTCACCCCACTACGTGCCTGAGCTGGAATAAGAGTAGGCGTTTTCAGCCATTAACGAGACCTACTAATAAAGGCTATTTAAAGACATAAGGAAACATATAACTTTAAACATATATAATGATATGTGACGGAAAGCTATATTTATATCTTAATATATAACAGATATATTATTATATATCTTTATATGTTTAATGTTATATATTTTCTTTTATGTAAGAAGATTTATATATATATGTTAGGTATTTTCTTATATATAATGTTATAGAGGAGAAGATGAAAAAGCATGTAATAAAACTGTATGTTTGATATAATCCAAATTTTATAAATAAATATGACAATAAATCTCACATGCACATATAGACCGACAAGGAATAGACCAAAATGTTAGCACTGATTAACAAGTCGAGATGGTAAAATTATGGCTGGTTTTTATTTTTATTTTTCATACTTCTCTACATTTTGACAGTGAGTGCATGCATTTTTTTTAGAATGGTATTTTAAAATGTCACTTTCCTGTTTGAGGGCGGGGAAGGTGGGAGGGTTGCCAGATAAAATACACGATGCCCTGTTAAAATTGAATTTCAGATAAACAACAATGTTTTTTACTGTAAGTATTTCCCCAATATCACATAGGACATACTTATACTGAAAAGTATCCATTGTTTCATTGTTTATCTGAAATTCAGATTTAAATAGGTGTCCGGCGTTTTTATTAGCTAACTCTGGCAACCCTAGACCATGGGAGGTGCTCATCAGAATCATCCAGGGAGCTCTTTTGAACCTGTCCTCTGTGCCCGACTCAGATGTGTCTACCCACCTACCTGCCAGCATTCAAATTTTGAAATCTTCTCCCAAGCTTACCCCAGACATGGCCTTGTGCTGGGGAGCCGTGCAGGGCACCTTGCTGGAGCCTGACTGGGCTTTAGGAGTCTTCAGTAATGTCTCTCCTGTTCTCCCTGGTGGAACTTACTGTGTTCGACACTGTGAGGACAACTCTTCTGGAGGCGGACAGGCCCTGCTGACTGTGTGCCGACTGGCCTGGGCTCTCCCACCCTGGTGAGGCTACGGTGCAGACGTGGGCAAGCTGGCTGGCGAGGAAGCTCTCTAGGCTGGCCTGAGGCCTCTGGCCTTGAAAGTCCAACCCTGGATGTCTGGGTCTCCAAAGACCCCAGGGGGGTTAGACAGAGGAAGGGCTGCCTCTCCAGAGCACAGGTGTCTGGCAGAGCCAGCCACTCAAGGCCAGGAAGCGACTGAACTATCCCAGCTGCCTGTAAACTCCTCCAGCCTTGCCACTTCAGCCAGGGCACAATGTGCGTCTGTCAGAGGGCAAACCTGTCCAGAGACAATGATCTCTCCAGGAGGAAGCATCTGGGACCCATGGTCAGTGGCTACACACTGGTTTGACACCTTTGGAGAGCTGTGAGGAATCCACAACACTGCCCTTCTAGGAGACCATTGCAAATGGACTTGAAATAACCCCATGTGACCACGCTTCACAAAATAATACTGGAGGAGCTAAGCATTAGCCAGGATTTGTGAACATGGACTTCAAAAAGGCGGTAATTAATGAGGTGAGAAGAAACAGTGGGCTTTGAACAAGGCCCCTACACCCTCTAGGCCTCAGTTTCACCATCTGCAAAATAGGTGGGTTGAACAAGGTGATATGTGCCTTTTAATTTCAATGTTCTGGAATGTTAATTTTGGGAGTTAATTGGAGGTGTGGGGGGCCAGTTTTTCTGAAGCAGAATGATGACTCAGATAAACCCAACATCATTTACTAAGTCTTGCAGTATAGGGGGAAAGGAAGGGATTAATATTTCTCAAGTATTTACTTGGTGCCAGCCATCGCGCTTGTTTGATCTCATTTTTATGCTTTAGAACAGCTCTTGGAGGTCACTATCATGATATTCATTTTATATCGAGGGAAATGGAGCCACAGAGATGTTAAGAGATTTTCTTATAGCCACACAGTTAGCAAGTGTAGAGGCAAGATTTGAACCAGGACTATCTCCTGCTGAATTTGATGAACCATTCCATGTGGACAGCCCCTGGCCACCTGTGTTGCTGAGCTGAAACTGAAATAACCTGTGTTTCCCAGCTGTCACCAACACAAGGTGAGGTGCAGAGATAATTATGACATTGACGTTGTGATATCAGCACAGGATAGACAGGAACAAAATAGAATAGAGAGGTCATAAATAGGTCCACTCATAGAAAGTTACTTGGTTTATGGAAAAGGTAGCCTGTTCAGTGCAGAACAGTTGGCCCATTTAATAAACGGTGCTGAAACACATATTCATATTTTTTAAAAAAGAATCTTAATCATAATTCACATCATGTGCAGAAATTAATGCAAAGTGGATATAGACCTAAAGTTGAAATTTTCTAGAAGAAAAAAATATGTGAGTTCATGTCAATGATTTTGGATCTGGCAAAGAATTTTTAAACAGGACACAAAAGTATTAATCATAAAAAGTTAATAAATTATAGTTGATTTAAATTTAAAACTTATGCTTATCAAAAGACTTCAAGTAAGCAAATAAACAAGAATTTGAATACAGACTATATAAAAAGCTCCTACAAATAAATATCAAAAATCCCAAAATAAAATCACAATTAAAAATTAGCAAAAGATTTGAACAAGTAATTTACAAAAGATGATATGCAAATGATTAATAAGTATATGGACAAGAACTCAACATTACTATGCATTAGGGAAATAAAAATTTAAACCTCAATAAAATACTAGTATATATCCATTGGAATGACTAAATTAAAAAAAAAAAAACTGGAGATACTGGCCAGGCATGGTGGCTCACAACTGTAATCTTAGCAATCTGGGAGGCTGAGGCGAGAAGATCACTTTGAGCTCAGGAGTTTGAAACCAGCCTGAGCAAGAGTGAGACCCCATTTCTATTAAAAATAGAAAAAATTAGCCAGGCAGGCATGGTGGTGTGTGCCTGTAGTCCCAGCTACTTGGGAGGCTGAGGCAGGAGGATCACTTGAGCCCAGGAGTTTGACGTCATGGCACTCTAGCCCCGACAACAGAGCAAGACTCTGTCTCAAAAAATAAAAGAAATAAAAACTGAGGTACCAAATGTTGTTGAGGATGTGGAACAACTGGAATTTTTATACATTGGTGGGACTCTAAGTAAATATAAACACTTTATAAAACAGTTTGTTAGTGATCACTAATGATAAATTAGGTATACCTACCTATGGCCTAGAAATTCCACTCCTAAATATATACCCAAAGTAAATATATCCACATAGTCATGTATAAGAATGTTTGCAGCACTTTTAGTCATCAAGCTCAAACCTAGAAATCATCAAATGTCCATCAAGAGAAGACACAAGAACAGAAGCATTGATCTTTGGAACAGGACTGAGAATCCAGAGATGAAACCATCTACATATGGTAACCTAATCTTTGATAAACCAGACAAAAATATACATTGGAGAAAAGAATCTCTTTTCAATAAATGGTGCT
>CAUYRT010034087.1:0-19579 GCA_963574885.1 Lepilemur ruficaudatus
GCTACTTGGGAGGCTGAGGCAGAAGGATCGCTTGAGCCCAGGAGTTTGAGGTTGCTGTGAGCTAGGCTGATGCCACGGCACTCTACAGCCCGGGCAATAGAGTGAGACTCTGTCTCAAAAAAAAAAAAAAAAAAAAAAAAAAACAAGTAAATACATCAGATCTGTTGTGAAGGCCTTTTATTGCACTGCTTTATAGAAGTTTCAACTTTAAAGCAGAACTCATGACCTTAAACCCCCCAAAGTTGCTCCTCTTCCCGTCTTTATAAATGGCAGTAGCGTCTGTCCATTCTTTGGGTACCACAGACTGGCATCATCCTGGACATCGTTCCTTCTCTCTCTTACTTTCATTCCTGCATCCAGGCACTTGTGAAGTCCCGTCAATCCCAACCTCTGACGTATCTTGAATCTGTCTCCTCCTCTTGCCTTTCCCCGCTTCTGCCTTGTCCAGTGTGCTGACTCTCAACTGGACCCTCCCACCCCTTCTCTGGCTCCCTTATGATTCATTATGTAAGAATTAGAGAGAATTTTTTAGAAACACAGACTATATCAGGTCACCCTTTTGCTGAGGACCCCTCTGTTTTGAGGATAATCTTTAAATTCTCAGAATGGCCCCATGGCATCGCCACATTTACGGCCTCATTTGGAGCCACTCCCCCTTTGTTCTTTACTGTCCAGTCCCACCGACTGTTTCCCTTCCTGAACTAAAGGTGTTTAAAATCACCGCTCTTCACTGAGAGGCAATTCTAAACCAATATCCCAAGGGTACGTATCCCAACGGTATCAATGAGAAGAGGGTGCATGTGACACTCTCAGATGACATTCTTATCAAGGTTCAAGCTGACAAGTAGCCCCGTCTATTGCTTTTTGAAAAATAAGTCTTGAGAGAGGACCACTGCTTATCCTTAGAGAGCCTGTGCCAATTAGAAAATGGTGCCCCTCCAGGCGAATGCAGCCCCTGAGCTGGAACTGGCCGGGTTGCGGGGTATCTGCTTGCTCAGGGTGAGGTGCTCTGCAGAGGACATAACCTACACAGCCAGAAGGGTGCCCCTGATTGAGATTGGCAGTTGGTTTGCCTCTAAATTAACATAGGTCTGTTTTTCCTATTTAGAGGCAGAACAATGGGCAACTTTTGGTAGCCTAGTGATTTTGTAATAATAATATATGGGAAAGGCTTTCCCATGAAGCTGTAGACATTATTGTTTGCATGACTAGGGTGACGTTGTATATTTGCCTTTGTAAACCAGCGTGGTTCCATCTGTGCTGCTGACTCCATAGCTGTTTTTCATAGTTGATCAGGGATGGGTTACAGCCTAAAATGTCTGTAGCTGCTGGCATCTAAGTTTGTCACTAAGCACTTAAAGCCCCCAGACTATGGTGGTTTTACTTTGGGGAGGAGGGCCTCAGACTCGTTGGAGAGGCACCACATTCTTTCATCTGACATGTTTGCTCTTGTGGAAATGACTAGAAGTATTTGAGACCTGGCAGCAGAAGAAATGGGAGGAGATCTAATTCTTGCTAAGCATGAGTCATCCTATAAAAATTAAAATTGAGCATTTTATTAAGCAGTTTCATTGTTAGGATAAAACCATTCATCAATCATTAGATTGCTTTGATGTGTATATTTTATATCTATCTGTGTGTCCTCTGCCAGGATCCCGGCATAAACCTGTCCCTGAACAAATACTGCATAAATATTGCTACGATTTTGTTTATTACTTGATAATTTTGTCCTTGATTTGGAGATAGGTTTGTTTCTCATTTTAAACTTAGTGTTGAATATGAATTCAGTTATTTTTTCTTTTTCAGATTTATGGAAGTGCCTAAATTTTGTTTGTGGGTGGGGGTGAGGGACATAAGAAAAAATGAAAAACAACCACACACGCACAATACCTTTGTAATTTCAAACTCTGATGGACACTCACTGGAGGTCATTGCCAGATCTCTCAGTAGGAATAGAATTTGAGTCTGGGAGCAAGTGATAACACTGTAAATGTTTGTTACTATACTGGAATGGCTGCATCTAGTCAAATTTCATTACTGGGGCATACAAGGCAGTTGATTGAATGTTGTCACAGAAAAGAATATATTGTAGCCAGCAGATTGTTGCCTGTCTAGAGCTGTGGGAGCATTTTTCAGGCCAGTTGCGTTCTGAAAAGTTCTGGCCACAGAAAGTGTTGGCAAGATTGGGCCTTTCTGAGGGCGAGGAGGGAAGGATCTTTGCCAGTGTTCTCTCCTTGGCTCGGAGATGGCCATCTTCTCCTTTTCTCTTCATATCATCTTTATTAAAAATTTTTTTATTTGTAATTATGGGCACATAATAGTTGTGTATATTGATGGTGCATGTGATGTTTTGGTACAGGCATACAATGTATATTAATCAAATCAGATGGGGCATGTGATGTTTTGATACAGGCATACAATGTATATTAATCAAATCAGGGTAAGTGGGGTATGCATCACCTCAAGCATTTATCATTGCTTTGTGTTCATATTGTCTTAATGCTTATCCCTGTGTCCAAATTTCCCCTCTTTGTAAGGACACCAGGCATTCTGGATTATGGCCCACTGTAATTTATCTCCTATCAGTTATCTCTATAAGACCCTGTGTCCAAATAAGGGCACCTTCTGAGGTCCTGGAGGTTAGGACTTCAACATTCAAATTTTGGAAGGACATAATTGAATCTATCACACCATCTATAGTTGAGCCTCAGCACAAATTAGCCTCAAAAACCTAGCCATGTTTATTTTGTATTTCTTTGTTGTTTTAGACATACTTATTTTGGAATCTTCTATAAATCAGGAACAACAAAACAAATCTGTAAACTAGCTGAATTTTACCCCTTTTCCAGACCCAGCAAGGCACCATGGTGTTGGTTTTTCAGTCAACAGTGCGTGCTTTCATTCATTTAATGAGTCATTAGACCAAATAGTGTCAGGTAAGTGAAAACAAGTATGAGAGCAGCACCTTTAATAGGGGACCACTCCTTTTCCCCCAAGTCCATGACCTGTAAAATGCTTAACACATTCCAAGTTCTGAGGATTTAAAGTGCAACACGTGGATGCGCAGTGCGTTGTTGCTTGACACCTTGTTTTAGTGATAGCACTCTTGCATACCCCTCCTTTTGCACATAGGCCTTGTGGAGCTGTGCGGTTCTGACATTCACAGCTCTCCGGTGCTTTGGGCTGCCTGTTTATTTCGGAGCTTGCAGCTGACTTTTCTGGCAGGTCATTCTGACACTGTCCAGTGACTCTTTCAGAGAGGCTGATTCTTGAGGTGAAGGCGTCTTCCTTTCTCCTCTGGACCTTTTCCAGTTTCTGGAAGATTGAGGCATCACCCAAACCCCTCTTTTTCTCTCCCCGCCTCCTTTCTGTCTCTGCAGCCTATTGGATTCTGTCACACTTGTATGCCCCATTTGTACTTTTCAACTCACTCCAATCCCTCTTCCCTAGCACGTCGTGTGTTAATGTGACTGGTATGTACGTTCTTAGGCTTTTGGGCACTGAGATACAATCTGTATTTTGTTCCTCCTAGCCTAAGAGATCAGGTGGAATAGAAGCTTTTTCTCCCCTCTCTATTAAATGAGTCAGATGTTGTCTTCCTTCAAGTATATTCCAAAATATCAGTGATCTGTTAATTCTGTTCTACAGGAAACAGATTATCGGGCTGGTTAGATAATATATAGCCCCCCCCATCATCATCATCATCATCTGTACCTCTTTAAACTTGCGGAGCATGCAATAGCATGAGCTATTGATTGTACCTGAGCAGAGGAAGGCCTGGGACTCCATCTCTCCACTAGAAATTAGACAGCTTGAGAGACTCTCTTAGGTTTGGATGATTCCAGTGGCAAGGACTGAAACCCTGCCATAAGCTGCAGTTAGAATTTTCTTGATTATCATGTGGCTCTCCGTTGGAGGAAATCCCAGAGGAGAACAGGCACTCCCAAGGAGCTGGGTAGCCAAGAGAGAAGCCTAAATCTTCTACCTGGTAACCTGATGGTTCTGGCATTGGACCTTTCTGAAGAAAAGATACCCAGGAGATGACACATGAATTCTAATATCTGAATTGACTAAAACACTCTTTCCAGGGGAGATTTTATATCTGACTGTGTGTATAGGATGTTTTAAAATTTTCACCTAGCCTAGCAGTAGTTCTCTGGCCCTTGACATCAATCCTCTGAGCTAGTTTTCCAGCATTTAGGGGCTCTTGCGTGTAGTGTCCTGCCTTCCCTTGACCTCCTCTCTTTTTTGGGGGGGTAGAGGGCAATCAAACTAATGCCTGGTTCCTTTCTTTGGGTGGGTAACGACCTCGCCTTCCCCACACACTTCTGTACAGCTCTGCTCCTTGGACCCCACATCTGTGGTCTGTGACAGTCTAGGTGGCTCCTCTAGGTCTAATCTCTCTTCTTATCTCCAGGTCAAGTGACTTTAGCAGAGATTTGTCCCTGGCAGCTGTTAGCAGTTTCCTCTCTCCTCACTGTATCAGGACCTCTGAGCTCAAGATTTCTTTCCTCTTTGCCTACACATTGGGGCCTCCAGCAAGTTAAGAAAAACTCAGTCAGCTCCTGAGCAGCTTTGCGAGGCCTCGGCATTGTCATGTGCAAACGAGAGTCCTGGAATACGTTCATGGTTCTACGTATGTAGCCGGTACAGCGCTGCCCTCTCTTTTTACTGCTGGACTCCTGGGCCACTGAGGGTCCGGGAGGCACAGTTGGGTGAAGGTAGAGAGAGGCCCGCCTATGGGTTTTCCCACTCGTTCTGTGTCAGGTGCTAATTTCAAATAGGCAGAAAAGGAAAGAGGTGCAGCCTGGGATGCAATAGATCTTTTCCTTGGGAGGAGTTTTTTGTTCTTTTTTTGTTTTTTTTTTTTAACTTACGATAGGTTTTACTTCATCAGAGAATGGTTATGTAACCAGAATCACAACAATTCTTAGATTTATTTTGGAATAAATGTTTGGAAGATTTTCAACAATTCCAAAATGACTGTTGCTGTTTATTTATTTATCTATTTAACAGAAAACGTCCTCGCTGACTGGGAGGAGGAACTGGTGGCATTTGCTAGCACATTACCAGTTATTCGGTGGCTATCTGAGAAAGCCATCTCCATTTGGTTCCTTAATCCAATAAATGAATCATTAATAGGAGAGCCAGCCACAGAAAACTGTATCTCCTACAGACAGATCCCAGGGAGGTCTGGGCCACGGGGGTTCCTGGGCAGCCCACCACATTCATTTCCGCTCGTTAGACCCCCAGGCTTCAGTAAAGTGTACGTCTCTTAAGATCCTGTTACTCACCGTTAACTTCTTTTCCCACATCCAGAAAATTATACAAGTTATTCAGAAAAGCCTTACGATTGCATGTTTGCAGAAAGATCTTGAGACGTGAGCAGTGGCATTCTGGCTTTGTGTTTTGTTGTGCAGTGGGGGAAGAGAGTACAGATAAAGTATAACATCAAAGAGACCATAATCGTGCATGCAGAGTGCGTGTCCAAACCCCACAGACCCAGGAAGGGGCACTCAGGACCAGTTTGTGTTAGATTCCAGAATAAAAAGAGACCAAATGGATATGCCTGCATTTCCTCAAGGGAGGAATTTGTGGTATTTACTAGCACAAGTCAGTCACTTTAAAGCTGAGTCAAATATTCTCGTACCCATTTGTAGGCATATTGTGTAATAAGGTAATGATTTATCTAGTTCCAACTTTAGGGTAATAATCTTGGGTTATAGATGTGGAAAGAGACATTTAAATGATTTAACCTCATTTTACAAACAAGGAAAATGAAGCCTGGAAAATTTGTCTGAGCAATGTGCTCTGTAACATCTTGTAACTATCCATGGTCTCATTTTCCACAAAAGAGGTGGAATGGGGAGAAGAAAATGGTGTCCACAGGCCAGGGGCAAGGACCAGCCATGCTCCAGTTCCTGCTGGCGGCTGCCCCCGGGCATCCCGTGGCCTCAGCTGTGCTTTTTGTTTGTTTTTGACTGGGATTTTTAGGTCCAGAAGATTTTCAACATGTTTATTGGTTGAGCAGCAGGAAACAGAGGAATGGAAGAGATTGAAAGTATAAAAGAGCGAGGGAGTGATTGTTTGAAAGCTTGGGGTGAGATCAAGGATACATGGCTGGAGCGTCTTCCCAAGACAGAAGGCCAGGAGCTACGAACAGGCAGTGCGTACACCTGGGAACTTAGGTAGGGGAGACTCCTCCTGGATTGGCTCTCTGTATGATGGGATATGAAGTAATGTGCTGAGATTAAGGGCGGGGAGGGGAAGGAACGGGTTAGGGGAGAGCTTTATAGGTATTTTTAGAGACAGTCATTATGAGAAATGTGACAGGGAGGGAACTAATGATGCATAAAAGGATTCTTGAGCAACATTAAGTGCCCAGGGAAGATTAGATAGCAGGCATTTGAAGTGGAGCCAAGTCGACTTTCTCTAGCCGTGCTTGGTACAGCTAAATCAAGACACAGCAAGCAGTCTCTTCAGGAAAAAATAAACTTTTAACACTCTATTACTGTTTAACAGAAGTTTAGGAATTGAAGCAGCCTGAGATATGAAGATAATTCAGAGACATTCATTGCAGATGCCCTAAACAGTAAAAAATTAAAAACTAAGGAGTGTATTATCTTGCAGCTTTTTTTCTATGCTCAAACATCCCGTTAAGTAGAATGTGTACCTCAATCACTTAGAATACTCAAGTTTGGGGTTGTCACTGGCTGTCCTTAGCTGGGAAAAAGGTATGTCTCTGGCAGGTGGGCTCCCTTAACCAGGTCCAGGAGACGGACTTGACTGGAAGCAGATACAGAATTGGAGACAGTAGATGGAATGAAAGCTCCTCAGTGCCTTGGTCAGTTTCTGGCACGTGGTAGGTGAATGAGACATACTCTTTGATTAAAGTGCAGTCGTCCCTTGGTGTCTGTGGGGATTGGTTCCAGAACTTCCCTGCAGATACCAAAATCCATGGATGTTCATGTTCCTTATACAAATGGCATAGTATTTGCATCTAACCCACGCACATCCTCCTGTGTGCTTTAAATAATCTCTACATTACTTACAATACCTAGTACAATGTAAGTGCTATGTAAATAGCTGTCATACTGTATTTTTTAAAATTCGTATCGTTTTTATTGTTGTATTTCTACTTTTAATTGGTTGTTTTTGGGAATATTTTCATTCCACAGTTGGTTGGATCCACAGGTAGGAAACCCATGGATGTGGAGGGCTGACCGTATAAGTGTCTATGTGAATGATTAAATGTATGAACTTATCCATGTCCCTTTGGATAAGGGACACTAGTCCTACCAGATGTAGTAAAATATGGAAAACCCTGATTGCATTGGTCACTTGGTGAGTCCTGCCAAGTCACTCAACATATTGCTATGGTAAGAGCCAGCTTTCGAATTCCCGTCACAACAATTCAGCATATTTACTCTTTCTGCTTTTCTTCTCCATTCCTTTTTTCCTGGAGGCTGTGGGTTGCCAGAACTTTTACTGCAATGAAAACAAAGTCTAAGTTGATGATCTAAGATGTAAAAGAGCCAAACGAGTCCATTAATGTGCCATTCTTTCCTATGCAGTTCTCCAAAGCGTGTGTGGTGCTAATGAATAATTTTGTGTTGATGGATATAAACAGTTATTCATTTATTCATCAAGCCTTTAGTGATCACTGTGGTAAGCCTGGTATAGACATTAGTAGGCATGGGACCTTTGTCCTTAAAAAGCTCAGTCTAGTGGTGACTGCCTTTCACGGACCTAGTTAAGCGAGCCCACCTGCCAGAGACATACCTTTTCCCTAGCCAAGAATAACATTTAGTAGAGATAACTAATGGTTCCTCATGGTGCTTGGTGGTAAAAGAGGTTGAGAGAGAGAGAATGCTATGGGAGTACTTGATGATGTGGTCATGAATTTTCCTTTGATGTTCTTCTATGAGATACAGTTTTAATGTACGAGATGCCGGCATGTCAGAACAGTGGGGTGATGACTTGCCCTGATGGTACCTTTACAGTTCCTCTTGCCCCTTCCTTTGGTGGATGGAGGACGTGCTTGTCATGCTCGGAGTTGGGAGTGGGCAGTTAGTCACCTCAGTAAATGGCCACTCCATCCTTCTGTGGCTTAGGCCGATCTTTAGGCTGTCCTTTCCCCCAATTCTGTGTCAAATGCTGTGAGCATTTACATCAAAATGTACACAGGGTGATAAAAATGTTGATATCTTGTTAGGGGGTGTGTTACTTAGGTGTATGCATTTGTCAGAGCGTATCAAACTGTACAGTAAATATCTGTGCATTTCTCTCTGTGAATTATAACTTAATTCATATATAATGTATCTGACCCTCTATATAGTACCATACATTTTAAACTCATTTAATATATGTAATAATATACACAATATACATGTTTACTATATCTATAGTCACACGTACATAGCCTGAGTCCAGTCACCACCTCCATAGCTACCACTCATGGGACACCTCTCATCGGAATTACTGCAGTGGTTTTCTGACTGTTCTCCTTGCTTCTACCTTCGCTTGCCCCTGCATTGTGTTCTTAGGAGTGATGCTTTTTAAAACAGAAGTCAGATCATGTCATTGCTTGGCTCAAAACCCTGCAGTGGCTTCCCAACCTCAATGGTCAATAAAGTCAAAGCCTCGCCCTGGCCTGTGAGGCCCCAGGTCCACTACTCCACCACTCCCACCATGTCCTCTGTGTCTCTGGGACCGTGTTCTCTCCCAATCCTCTGCCTCAGTGCCCTCCAGCTTGCTGATCTCAGATACCAAATACATCAAGCTCTCCCTCCTCAGCTTTTGCACTTGCCGCTGTTTCTACGTGGAAATAACCCTTTGTGTGACTTTCTCCCCTCTGCTTTCAGGGCTTTGCTCAATGTCGCTTCATCAGTGGGGCCTTCCCTTGATTATCATATTAAAAATTGTAACTCCCTGCATTCCCTTTCTGCACACAGAGCCGGCACAGCATATAATTAAGAGCGTGGGCTCTGGAGCCAGACTGTCTGGCTTCACGTCATTTTCTAGCTCGTGACTTGGTGCCCTGTCTGTGCCTCAGTTTTATCACCAATAAAGTGGGAATATTGTGTCAGTGGAGTTTTTGTGAGGATCCAATGAATTAATATATGAAAAGCACCTAAAATAGTGCCTGGTACGTCATAAACTCACGTTATCTTTATTCCTCTTCCCATAGCATTTGTCACCCTTTCACCTGCTGTATACTTAAGCTACTTTTTATGGTTCCTTGTCATTAGACTGTATGCTCCATCAGCGTAATAACTTTTCTTTTAATTTTTTCCCTCTATTTTTTTTCTTTTTACTGCTATACCCTCATCACTTAGGGGATAGTGCTTGATATATAATAGATTCACAGTAAATATTCTTCAATCAATGGATGAGTGATAGGGGTCTGGTATGTGTACCTTCAGGAGCTCTGGGGTAAGATAACACCCAATTGAAATAGAAACCAACAGTTATTACCTATAAGACAAACTCTTGACAGTTTTTACAATTATTTATGAAAACTTACTCCTCCTCAAAACTGTTCCCTAGGTTAGGGAAGGGGCTGAAAACTTTTTCTGCAAAGGCGAGATAGTAAATATTTTAGGCCTTGTGGGTTATTATAACTACCCAACTCCACTGGTGTTGCATGACTGAGTTCCACTGCAGCTGTATGAAATAGGTAGTGGGCCACGTTTGGCCCGTAGGTCATAGGTGGCCAACCCCTGGGTTGGGGAACAATCTTTGGCCTTACTTTACTGATTCTCATGACACCTCCCTTAAGCCCAACCCCTCACTGCAGCAGTTAGTGCTGTCTACTCACAACTGAAATGTACATAAGTCGAAAAGCATTACATTGCCTATCATTCATTTGACTCAGAACTCAATTGCACAAAATTTCCATATGTCCTTTAATATTTTAATCGAAAATAATGATGTTAAGAATACATTTTGTACTTTGAGCTGTATAATTTTAGGGCTCTGGTTTTCATTTTTTCTTCTCCGACAGCTGCAAACACATCGGTACTGATGCTTCTGGCCTGAAGCATGTAGGCTGTAAAAGAACAAAGAATGTTGGCATTCCCCTTACTATATGACCAGGAGTGTAACTAACACCCACTTGAAATAGAAACCAACAGAAATTACCTACAAGACAAACGGTTTAGTTTTTAAAATTATTTATGAAAACTTACTCCTCCACGAAACTGTTGCCTAGCCCACAGTTTCTACTTTTCCAAATCAATTTGGTATGCCAGAAAGATTGTTCCAGTTTATAAATACAGTGAGTTTTCGACCATGTTGTATGAATGACAAACTATGAAATTTTAACACAAAATGTACAGCTTTTTATTGCTGTAATTAAAATACAGCGGAGCAGAAATTATACTCGTTTTGCTGCTGTGATGCATTGTAATTAGACATGCAGGTAGTTCAAGTATGTGACTGCAATTAATGTTAATTTTATACAACCAGAAATGGTTTTTGTGTCACCTCTTGTGAATCTAGCAGTGCATCATCATCATCATCAGTGCTAACGGTTTTCCACTTGCCATTTAATTATTTTTATCATTTTACCTGTCTGGAAAGAGTACAAACCTGGACCGTGTTCCCCAGGTGCTGGGGGTTTCTCACTCCATGTGTTGCCCCATCTTTAGAGCCCTGGCTGCAATTTCTAATTAAAGTATCACATACACCTGTTCCCAAGACACCTGGCCAGCATATTTTCCGGAGCAGTGCTGCCCAAACCGTCTCTGGGGAAGAACCAGTTTGTATTAATAGTTCCATCATGGATTGATCTATTTTGTAAAATTCAATTAAAAAATAAAATTGCATTGTCAGCAAAATGATCACCTAATTGGATATCACAGCAAGGACAAGTTGCTATGAAATTTTCTAAATGCTTATCTCCAATTTCTATACTTATCTCATAGTACACCAGTAACAGTTTGTGGACTGCTGCAGTCCACAGACCACATTCTAAGCAGCACTACTGTAGAACAGTGTTTTCTAAAATGTTTTTGACCCAGTATGAAGTATACTTTCTTATATCATGATATAAAACACATGCATGTGCATGTATATACACACAAATGTACACACACACTGAAACCGCTGGAATGTCAGTCACCTAGCAACAGCTTAGCTTTTCTAGGTCTTTTTCATTGTTCTACCTCCAGTCCCTGGCACACGGTAGGTCCTCAATCAATGTTTGTGGTAGGTGTCTGTGTGTAGAGCCAAATCAAAATTTTCACAAAATAATACTTCTTATGAAATACTCTTTTGTTTTCCGTTTCGTTAAAATAAATGCTGATGTCAATCTAATAATTCTATTTTGCTACCTTCTAACCTTAGGGGTTGTGACTCATGGTTTATAAAACATCCCTTTAGAGGATGCTTGTATATAGGAACTTGTTCTTCTTTTCCTCCCCTTCAGAGCTATGAGTAGGTATTACCCATTCCTGCCTTCCTTGGGGTGCACATATCCCAGAACTGCTTACCTCTCGGCAGCTGGCCAAGCAGTCAGCGTAGGCTAGGTGGTGGGCCTGGGTGGCAAAATAGGAGACAGATGAGTCTGTAGCTTTTTGAGAGCTAAAAAGAAGGGAAGAGAGTGGGGTTAGGGTTAGAGTGAGTGGAACAATCACAAGTTGAAACCGGCCCCCAGTATTCCTCCATCATATTGGGAACTACGCTTGCAAACTCTTGGGAATAACATCATTCTAAAGCAGCAGATGAATTTTGTTCACCTCCATCTTGAAGAGCATGAAATTTCACTTTCTAACATTGTGGATAGCAAGGCTGACAGCAATGATCAGATTTATCCAATTTTATCTTAAAAGTTAAGGTCGGGATGTAGGTTTCTGGCTTATACAGCTAGGAGTAAGGTGATACCATTAGCTGAAACAGAAATACAGGATCTGGAATAGTTAAGACATCAAGATGTGTGCAATTGAGGAGCCCCAGGAACATAGCATCACACTGCAAGCATTTGGTGTCCACCACACTAGCTACTGGGGAGCAGGGAGCAGAAACACAGCCTGTGTTTTCAAGGAGCTCACAGCTTAGTCAAGGAGACGACAGGGCTGTCCTTGGAGGCATTCTAGGATGCTGTGAGAGAGTTGGGGTCACGTGCCTTGGAGGAAAGGATGCCTGAGCCATCTTGAAAGCATTTGTCCCAGGACATAGAAGCGTGGTCTGGGCAGAGGAGGAGCAGCATGTGCAAAACAGGGGACTGGCAGAGGTCAGTGTCTTGCAGGTAGTTTATAATGTGGGTTGGAAACTTATGAGAGGGGTCAAGGTTGGTGATCCTAACCAAGGTGTGATAGCTGTTCCATAAATACCTGCTGAATGAGTGAGAGGTATACTTAGAAACAATGTGGGTTTTGCACTCGAATCTTGCTTCCAGAGTGACCTTGGAGAGATTCATGACTTCTCCCTGTAGTCATAATGACCGCTAGCAAGAGGAGATACGGAGAAATGGGGCATTCTTTCAACTTATCACAAGATCATCAAATGTAGTAACATCAGTTTTTTAATAGCAGCAACGTCCTTTTGCTCAAGAAGTAAAGGATCTTGGCTTATTGTATGCACATTTTAATCAACTCGATTCTGGTTATTGTAACTACATTTTACTAGCAGAGAGCTGGAAGGCTCATTTCCTTTTATCTTGTCCTGTCTTCCCTTGCCGCTTCATTTATTTGAATACTTCCCAGCCTGGCCTCTTTGTATTTTGTGGCATTTCATTTCAGCGAGCAAGAGAAGTGACTTTTACTAATGCACTGTCATTAATGCTCTCTCTTGTGTGCTCTGCTTTGCAATTCTGCCCGTCCCATTTTCAGAATGAGTTGTTTGTGTTTGTGTGGGTGGTTAAAATAAGAAGTATTTTATTATTTGGTTTGTAAATATTTGGTGAACCCTTAGTATGCTTGAGGTTGATAGTAAAAAAATAAGACAACATATGATGGTCAAAGGTGTTTAAAAATCCTATAGTTTAAATATAAGCATTAAAATTTAAATATTATATTATAGAAAACTTCAAATACATAAAAATGTAGATAGAATAGTATGAGGTATCCATCTTCAACAATTAGCAGTTTATGGCTAATCTTGTTTCATCAATATCTTTACCCTTATTCCCTTCTATTTTATTTTAAAACAAATTACAGTTAACATCATTTCATCCATGAATATTTTGCTATTAATCTCTAAGAAATAAGGACCCAGAAAGATAACTTTAATGGCTTAATTAATAATAATTCCTTAATATCAAATACATAGAGTTCAAATTTCCATGTCATCAATACTATGCTTATTTTACAGTTTGACCTTTTTTTTTGAGAGAGTCTCACTCTGTCACCTGGGCTAGAGTGCCTGTGGCGTCAGCCTAACTCACAGCACCCTCAAACTCCTGGGCTCAAGCAATTCTCCTGCCTCAATCTCCCGAGTAGCTGGGACTACAGCACGCACCAGCACGCCTGGCTAACTTTTTCAATATTTAGTAGAGACAGGGTCTCGCTTTTGCTCAGGTTGGTCTCGAACTCTTGACCTCAAGGGATCTTCCTACCTTGGGCTCTCAGAGTGCTAGGATTACAGGTTGGTCTCGAACTCCTGACCTCAAGGGATCTTCCTACCTTGGGCTCCCAGAGTGCTAGGATTACAGGCATGAGCCATCAGCCATCATGCCCAGCCAGTTTGACCTATTTTTAATATGTGTGGTATAGCTGGGTGTGGTGACACATACTTGTAGTCCCAACTACATGGGAGGATCACTTAAGCCTGGGAGTTCCAGGCCAGTTTGGGCAACATAGCAAGACTCTGTCTTTAAAAAAAAAAAAAATTGTGTGTGTTGTAATATTAGATGTCATCCCTGCTACCAACACCCCCAGCCTTTTCTATTTTCAACACTTTCCCCACCCCCGACCTCCACTTCTTACCATGTTGCCCTTTCCGAGTGATTCTAATTAATTTTTTAGGGATGCTGGAGCAGATTGGAGGTGAGAAGGGTTTGGCCTAATGAAGTGATGACAGATACAAAGCAGAGAACCAGAAACAAGGGGGGTTGTATGTAAGAATCTCAAAAAATGTTGCAGATATGAGAACTTAGTAGTTGAGGTTTAAAGGGGGAGATTTTTCGAGTTAGAACCTGAATTGCTTCTTCAAAGCTGTTATTTTTGGGTCAAAAGTAAGAAGCTGAGGCGTGGGGAGAGGAATTCTGCCCTTATTTACCTTGGTAGCTGGTTCCCACCTCATCTGGGCGGGGCTTCTTATCCGGGGGAGGTGAGACAGGCCCCTTGTGTGTTCGAATGGAGACTGAGTGCACCTCACAGCCATCTGGGGGCCCTGTAAAAACACGGATTGCTGGCCAGGCCCCTAGAGTTTCTGACTCACTAGGTATAGGGTGGGGTCCAAAGATTGGCATTTCTAATCAGCTTGCAGGTGTTGCTGCTCTGCCAAAACCACTTACCTAGTAGTCCCTGCTACTCCCTTTTGGTCTTTCTGCTTTTAAGACAGTTTATTTTTGCTACAGTTGTATTGCCGCACACATTAGAAATCACTGTGTCGTTGATTAACCTCACTAGGCAGCATCTTGGGGGGAAAAACACTGGGGAGAAACGTGTAATTTGTGTGAAAACATAGTCTAGTTTCCTAATGGCCACAGACAAATGTGGCGTTCCACCAGCCTCGTCGAATATATATGAACATTTTCTCTTTCTCTGAAGGGATTTCTTCATTAATCTCCGAAGGGCTTTCTTCTACAATCTCAGGGAGTTGTATCTGTCTTGGGCAAGAAGTTGAAAGCTCACTTTCAAACCCAAGCATTTAACCCAAGGAGAGTTGAGAAAGCTAGGACAAATGTTATCCTTACAAAAGTTTCAAACAAACTTGCGAATTTTCTTACAGCCTTTCTTTTCTTCTCACAGAAAGCCTGGGCACTGAGCCTGACCTAAAACATCAGTTAGTCAGCAACCTTGCAAAAAATTGTGGTGTCCTGCCAACGCTTTAGCCACCACACCCATGGCTGGAACTTTCCCTGATATTTTACCCTATTCAAATCTGCTCTAAATAGGTCCTGACCAAACTTGAAATAAACTCTGAACATACTTTTGTTGGGTCTTTTTTTTTTTTCTTAAGTCCCTTACTATATGAATGTGTTATCCCCAAGAGATTACTTTTCTCAGACTTTCCTAAGTTTATTTTTAGTAAGCCATTGGAACGGGAAACCACGAGACTGAGGACTCCTGCAAACAGAGCTTCACTTCAGTGTTCACGTCACCCAACAAATAAGAGAATCAGGGATGTCCTCAGTTTGAACTGCGACTTTGAACCTGAGCTCCACTCCTTTGTTTTGGTAGTTATATTTCTTGGTATCTTGGTCCTTCAGCAAGTATTCAGAGGAGTATACATTAGCCATTTAGAATCCAGAAGTCAATCAGCAGGTTTCCGGGTAAGCAAAGAATGAGGACAAAGGGACCTGGATGTTCTGAGCCTGTTACTTTGGACTTCAGGTACATGGATGCGGATTATTCCTCATCCTTGACTTGTGACATATCGTCATTGTAGGTCCATGTGTGTCCTACCAATATCCATCCATCTACGTATTTAGTTCATTTTTTGAATGTGATTTTATATCTGATTTCTAGCAATCATCTTCATTCCTTTTTTTTCAAGTACAAAAGATTTATTTGAAAAATAATTCTAGGAAACTGTTGAGAAATGTTGGGACATAAAAGAAAGAAGAAACTAATAAATGCTGCATTATCAAACAAGTGACCACTCTGAGTTGAGCTTAATCCTCTGGGTAATTCTGGGAACTAGTGTAGATTACATGAATCAGGAGAAAATGTGCTGAGGTATTTAAAGTTGATCACTGCTCCCAGGGGATATTAATTCTCTGGCATTTCCAGACCACCATGTACAATGGCAGAGGGTTGCTCCCTCATATGTTGGACAGTTAACAGTTAGGCTGGCATGCCTGAAAATATGCATGGGGCACCAATAGCATCTGCCCCAGAAACTGAACAATGCTATAATACGTATGTTTTAAGGGAATTCCTGATTAAACAGACTTTGAATGAATTTTACGCTTTCAACTTTTAGCCAGCAACTCATGGTTCTTTCCCAGTTAAAATAAAGAATTTAGATGAGATTGACACTGGGATTCTTAATGCCTGACAAGTTTTAAAGACCACTGCTTAATTTGATGAGTTCGTACAAATGTATAGATTTGTGTAAACAATACCCCAATCAAGATGTTGCACAGAAATTCTCCCAATGTCTCCTTCACTCACTCACCCTGTCCTACAAGTAATTATTGTTCTACTTTCTAACATAGGTTGCATGTTCATGAATTTCTTATAAAAGGAATCATATGGTACATAGTCCTTTGTGTGTGGCTTCTTTTGCTCAACATAATGTTGCATGTATTATTCTGTTTACTGTAGAACATTATTCCATTGTATTAGAATACTATTCCATTATATTAGTTATGTGAGGAAGCCCAGGGAACTTCCTCTCAGAAATGTAAGTCTTTATAGAGAGCGTGGGGTTTTCTGAAGGCTTTTTATTTTTATTTTTATTTATTGAGACAGGGTCTTGCTCTGTCATCCAGGCTGGGGTGCAGTGACATTTTCATAGCTTACTGCAGCTGAAAGCTTTTTATTTAGCCTTTTCATTTTTAAAAATACTTTGACCTAGCCATGAAAATTAACATAGCTTTATCAACACAGATGCCTGCTAAATTAGGCTGCCTCTAAAATAGCTCAAGCCATGGGCAAGGCAGAATTTTAGTAAATATGGACGTTCTATTCTTAGTATTAGTACTTTACCACTTTAGGTTGTGCTCTTCTGTGTAGTTCTTTAAAACCCGTTTGAAATTTATTGAAATTTACCTTGTGCCCTCATACGCATGCCATATCCTGGTGAATATAACATAACACATGGACTTGAGAAGAATGTATTTTCTGCATTTGCATGTTTTGTTCTATAAATTGAATTAGGTCAAGATGGCTGATAATGTTGCTCAAATCTTCTATATTACTGGGGGTTTTTTTTGTTTGTTTGTTTGTTTTTTGCTTTGTTTGTTGAGACAAAGTCTCACTGTTTTGCCTGGGCTAGAGAGCAATGCTGTCATGATAGCTCACTGCAACCTCCAGTTTCTGGGCTCAAGCGATCCTCCTGCCTCAGCTTCCCAAGTAGTTGGGACTACAGGTGTGTGCCACCATGCCTGGCCTATTACTGGATTTTGTTTTTGTTTTTTTCCTACCTCATCTCCTAATCCAAAAGAACGTTGAAAAGGAGGAACAAATATTAGATGGGACAAACAGTAAAAAAATGTCAGGACAGTAGACTTAAATCCAACCGTATCAACGATTACATTAAATATAAGTGGATTAAATTTAATTCTCCCTTAATTTTGTTTGTATTTGCTTCATGTATTTTGAAGCTCTGTTAGTAGTTGCAAAAGCATTTGTGCTGATTATGACTTATTGATGAATTAATTCTTACTGTTATAAAATACCTCTTTCCTTCTAGTAATACTTATTGATTAGTAGTTTTTTCCCTTATATTAAAATACCTACTCCTAAAAAAACTCGTTACTCCTGCTTTCCTATGCTAACTATATACATGGAATTCTTATTTTTCATTCTTTTACTATTACATTTCTTTATATTTAAAGTACACCTCTATAAACAGCATATAGTTCTTTTTTTAAAACTAGTCTGATGATTCTGGCTCATTACTATTTATTCCATTTATATTGAATATAATTATTTATATGGTTTAGTTTAAGTGTAGCATCTTGGCTTTTGGTTTTTCTTTCTCCCACCCATCCATTATTCCTCCATTACTGCCACTTTTTGGATTTAATAAAATTGAGGATTTTATTAATACTCAGTTTCATCAACTCAATTGGCTTTGTACTTATCTTTTTATTTTATAGTTTTAGTGGATTACATTATATTTTCTTATCACAGTCTGCCATGAATTAGTATTAAACATCTTTGTATATAATATAAGAATTTTACCCCTTTCTGACCTTTGAGCCACTAAGATCAGAGTTTCTTTTTTTTGAGACAGAGTCTCACTGTGCTGCCCTGGGCTAGAGTGAGTGCCGTGGCGTCAGCCTAGCTTACAACAACCTATAACTCCTGGGCTAAAGCAATCCTGCTGCCTCAGCCTCCCAAGTAGCTGGGACTACAGGCATGCGCCACCATGCCCGGCTTATTTTTTCTATATATTTTTTAGTTGGCCAATTAATTTCTTTCTATTTATAGTAGAGACGAGGTCTCACTCTTGCTCAGGCTGGTTTTGAACTCTTAACCTTGAGTGATCCTCCCGCCTCGGCCTCCCAGAGTACTAGGATCACAGGCGTGAGCCACCGTGCCTGGCCTAAGATTGGAGTTTCTTCAGGAGTCCTAACCACTCTGCATCACATGTGAAAGCCATATAAATGTGAATCTTATCCATTATGGTTTCCTTTTCTTTCTTTTTTTTTTTTTTGAGACAGAGTCTAGCTCTGTCTTCCAGCTAGAATGCAGTGATGTCATCACAGCTCACAGCAGCCTCAAACTCCTGGGCTTAAGTGATCCTCCTGCCTCAGCCTCCTGAGTAGCTGGGACTACAGGCACTCACCACCATGCCTGGCTAATTTTTCCTTTTTTTTTTTTTTTTTTTTTTTTAGTAGAGACGGGGTTTCATTCTTTCTCAGGCTGGTCTTGAACTCCTGACCTCAAGTGATTCTCCTGCCTCGTTCTCCCAGAGTGCTAGGATTACAGGCGTGAGCCATTGTTCCTGGCTTTCTTACACAAATCTTAAACCCTTATGCAGAAAGAAAAAAGCAACATTAAGAGAGCAGAGGTTGGTGGAGCTGGTATGGGGAGGAAGGAGTCTTGTCTCGCCAGCACCTCTCATGCCCCCAGCAAGCTTCCATGGCCATCCCTGGTGCCCTTCACAGAGTCCTAGAGCTCTGGAGTACAGCACAGAAACCACTGTACTGGACTTTAAAGACCTCGAGGGCAAGAACTAAATCTTCTTTATTACCTAATGCAGGTGTGGCATGTGGTCTTGTGCTACAGATGATTGGCCACAGCCTACTAAATGGTTAGGTTGATTCAGCTCCACTACTTCTGAAGTTCTCTCTCCATATTTGACTGCTAAGTGCAGTTCTAATTGGAAGCTGAATTATCAAACCCATTTGCAAGCATGTGTAATGTAAAGGATGTAATGACAACATCATTATTTTTTCAGATCTAGGTTGGACTTTGCCCTTGACAAATAAGAAAATGATGAGTGACGCAAGTGACATGTTGGCTGCGGCGTTGGAGCAGATGGATGGTATCATAGCAGGTAATCTACGTCCTCTGGAAGGTGGAATCATGACATTTACTCTGTTCACTTGGCTTTTTCATTGCAACTCTTTTATTACCTTTTCACTTTCTTTCATGTCTTGGCTCTCTACAGTGCCTTTCTGTTTTCCATGGTTTTATCTTTCTCTTCTCCGTTTTCTGCCAGAATTATTCTCAAACTTTATTTTATTTTATTTTATTTTATTTTATTTTATTTTATTTTATTTTATTTTATTTTA
>CAUYRT010034092.1:0-13627 GCA_963574885.1 Lepilemur ruficaudatus
CATCTGTGCCAACATCCAATAGTTTTGATTTTCTAATAATGACAATTTTAATAGGAGTGAGGCAGTATTAAGAACTCAATACCATTTACAGTAGCTGCAAAGAAAATAAAATACCTAAGACTATACTTAAACAAGGAGGTGAAAGATCTCTACAATGAGAACTACAAAACATTGATGAAATAAATCATAGTTGACCCAAACAAATGGAAAAACGTCCCATGCTCATGGGTTGGGAAAAAAATCAACATTGTTAAAATGTCCATACTGTTCAAAGTGATTTACAGATTCAATGCAATTCCAATCAAAATTCCAATATAATTTCTCACAGATCTAGATAAAATAATTGTAAACTTCATATGGAACCAAAACAGACCCCAAATAGCCAAAGCAATCCTCAGCAAAAAGAACAATTCTAGAGGCCTCACATTACCTGACTTCAAATTATATTACAAGGCTATACTAACCAAAACAGTATGGCATTGGTAGAAAAGTAGATACATAGATCAATGGAACAGAATAGAGAACCTAGAAATAAAACAATATAGCTATGACCAGCTGACTTTTGGCAAAGCAGACAAAAACATTCATTGGGAAAGGAAGCCCTATACAATAAATGGTGCTGGGGAAACTGGATAGCCACATGTAGAAGAATGAAACAGGATCTCTAGCTCTCACCATGTACAAAAATTACCTCAAAGTGGATTACAGATTCAAATGTAAGTCCTGATACCATAAAAATTTTAGAAGAAAATGTAGAAAAAACTCATCTAGACATTGGCCTAGACAAAGAATTCATGACTAAGACCCCAAAAGCAAATACAGCAACAACAAAAGTAAATAAATTGGACTTAATTAAACTAAAATGTTTTTGCACAGCAAAGGAAATAATCAACAGGGTAAATAGACAACCTACAGAATGGGAGAAAATATTAACAAACTATACATCTGACAAAGGGCTAACATCCAGAATCTATAAGAACTCAAACAAATCAGCAAGAAAATAACAAATAACCCTATCAAAAAGCGGAAACTTTTGCAAATTTCTGTGTAAGACTCACCTTTCATTTCTGTTTTCCTCTTTCCGATGCACTTTCAGGTACATTGAATGTTCTGAATTCTAGAATTTATTAATTGTGAGAGCTTAATTGTATTACATGGGCTCTTAGAACTTCAACATATTCTTGATTATGGTAGACTGATCATTCCCTCAATACTGGCTTGTTCTCATTGCTTCCAGACTTTTGGCTTTATATTGCCCCTGGACCCACTGAGATATTTTAAATCCTTTACCTACCACAGGACCCTGTTTCCTACTCTACTATTATTATAGTGCTTATTTCATGGGTCTCTTCTTTCTGTTTGTCCCATCTTATTATAATTTTAGTTTTCTATATAAACAGAAAGGTAATGTTTGGCAATCTATGTTTTACTCTTAAAATATGGCTTGGTGATCTTTCCATGCTGATGTATATGGCTAGATTTCAATTTTTTTTTTTAACTATTGCAGAGTAGCATCACAGGATGGTACCATGATATTTATTCTTCTATTGATGACAAATAATAAGATTTCTATTTTTTGTTATCAAAACAATGCTGTGGTGAAAATCCTTATACATTTTGTTCATGTGTTGAAAAATACAAAACTGGGCAATGGGTGCATATATTTGAATTATTAGATCAAGGTTATATACTTTTAAATTCTAATAATTAATTACTTTTAACTAATACTGTCAAATTGTCCACTAATATGGCTATATTAGTTTATACTCCATCAATAATATTTAAGAGTGTCTGTTTCCTCACATCTTTATCACCATTGATTATAATCATTCTCTTTAATTTTTACCAGTTAAATGATGGGAGAAAACCTTCTTTAGAAATTTCGTATTTTGATTATTAATGAAGGTGTGCCTATTTTCATCTGTTTATTGACTATTTGTGCTTTATTTTCTTGTGACATTTCCTGTTATGTTTCCGTGTTCATTTTTATATTTTTAAATTTATTTATAAGAGTTCTTTATGTATTATGGAATTAATTTGTTCTTTTAACACTTTTAGACTTCCTATTTTTTTTTTATTGTGAACCATAATACATATATAGCCCCAGAAAAATTCATACCAAATTACTGTTCAAGCAAACAACCATGTATCTACTCAGGTCAAAAAATGCTTATGAGAGGAGAAAAACATTCTTTTTGCTTTTTGGGAAGTGGAAGGGTTAATCCAAATCAACTTGTCTACTGCCTCCTGGCCACAGAGGGTTGGGATAATGGGCTGGGAAATGAGAATATGAGGTCATTCTCTCTCCAGTGGCTGAAAGTAAAGCCAGGTGGCTTTGAGACAAACAAACATGGGCAGAGAAAGGGAAATGGAGAGCAGGAATAATATTTAAGTCTATTTTTCAAGTTTTATTACAAGGTCTTGTCATAATTCTGTACTTGAATCCATGAGAACACAGTGTTGTTGATGATTTTCTTTTATATTTAAGCTAGCTGAAGACGGGTTTCCAGGACATGCAACAGAAAGCATTTAATGAGTACAGAATTCCTGTCCCATTTTGAGATAGAGTATTTTATTTCCTTTCAATAAAGAGCTTGGATGTAAATTTTTAGGAAAGGCATTCACAGATCATTGAATAAGAATCTACGTGCAAACAAATTTATTGATAAGATGCCAATACTCCTATTCCTTTTGTTTCCGTATTGCAAAGTTTAGTAAAGTTGGAGCAAGATTAGGGGATCTAATAACAGGGAGAAAGAAAGGATAAGAATTTGTTAGAGGTTGCCAAAAACATCATATAAAATGCCTAGTAGGGTTTTAAATTTCACTTACCGTGTTTTCTGTTATAGAAGTGCTAGTTAGCTCTTTTTAAAATTTGTCACGTTACTTTTATAGTTTCCAGTTCCTTTCAGATATTTTCAAGATTTAAAACATTTCTTTAAATATACTTAGCACAATTATTTCACAGTATGTGTGATAATTCCAATACATGAGGGCTTTATGAGTCTGTTTCATCGTCTCTTATTTCTCCGGTTCTATTCTCACAGTATCTTGTTTCCTTGCACGTTGGTGATTTTGTATGCCTGGTTCTCAAAGTCTTATATTAAGCTTTTTTGTAATACTTAAACTGTTAGCCTACTTCCCATTTGTTCTTTTTCTGAGGGTCCTAACCTAAAGAAGGGGTGTTGGTGTTTGTCAGACTTCCTACTTAGGAAGGCACTGGCTTTTCCTTTAGTTGCCCTCATTCCAAGAAGCCACTAAAACCACAGTTCTGTTTACAGCTGTATCTTCATGCAGATAAATGCCCTCTGGACAAAAGCAGTTTTGCAAGCTGTGCTTACCTTATTAGGCTCCCACATTTTCCTAGATTTTGGTCTGGTAATTTTCATACAAACTATTATTCATATACATATGCCATACATTATGCACATAATGCAGATTTTTGTTTTTTTTTTAGCTGTCCTCAGCAGGAGAATTGGTTTTAATTACCTGATCCAATATACTAGAAGTGGAGGTCCTTCCAGCCAGAAAGCAGGCAGAGCAGTGGTTGATAGAGCCTGGGGTGAGGATGAAGATTGACTGCAAATGGCTATGAGGGAACTTTTTTGGGGGATGCAAGTGTTCTAAAACTACACGGTGATAATGGTTGTACAACTGTATAAATTTATCGAAACGTGGATCTGTACACTTAAATGGGTGCATTTTATAGTTGTGAGTTAGACCACACTAAAGCTGTTTAAAGAAGAAGCTCATAGGCAATAGTTAAAGAATGAGAAATCTCAACTAGTTCAAGGGGGGATGTGAAAGTGGAGAGAGCTTTTACCCTCATGTCCTGTTTGGTCTCAGGACAAAGACCACTTCACAGGGAGCCCCCAGGCCAACATGGAATGACCATAGTAGAGAAGAAATGATGATTTGGCACATTTGGGCAGAAAGAGTGCTAGAGATTGCTTTTCTCTCTTAAATACTGCCTTAGCTGGGTGTCATGGAGGGAGATCTAGAATTTCATTTGTGCTTCTTGTGTAGGACTTGGAATGTAGCTAAGCAAGAACCAATGGGGCATCTGTGGTGAGGATGGTGTTGGCCACATAGGGGAGACCACAGCGTGACCAGCTGAGGCAGAGGGCCCGATGGAGACAGCAGAGGAGATCTGGAGGATCTGAAGCACCTGTGGGACCTAAGGTGGGGAGGTTTAGGTGAAGAGCACAACCACCTGACGTGGTGCAGGAACAGACCATGAGCTACACATGCAGAACGTTCTAGAAGCAGATGTAGTCAGGACAGAAGCTGACAGACCTGGCAAGATGAAGTTGCTGTGGTATATATCCTACACCTCCTCTCCATCTGGACTGCAACCAGGGATGGATGGGAGCCCCTGTCCCTCCAGCTCCCTGGGTGTACATGAGCTTTACCTTGTTCTCAGAAACTGTCTTGCAAAAGAGGAAGACAGTCCTTTTGAGAGAGAGATGACCTCCCCGATAGATAATTTGAACTGGCTGAATATTTTCCTGAAAGGGACTCTTAAAAAAAACCCCACCATTTTGAACCAGAAATACAAAGAATGATTCACCTCTAATTGGCATTTGAAGGTTCTTCCCCCACCCCACCTCCAGCCATATGCCAGAATGGGTGTTTGGCAGGAAGCTCCATGCATTTGTAGAGGAATGAAGACTCTTGGCTTTTGTTATACATTTGAGCTATAGTGTGTACTTTTGACACATCCTCCCCTGCCGCCACTGCATCAGCTTTCACCTGTTAATAACCACACTTAAATTTTCCATGTGTGTGGGCATTGTAAAATAATATGTATGTGAATGTGAATAGGCAAAAGATGTTTTGTTTCTCTTAGATGATAAAGCCTCGTGGCTCTGTGTGACAATTTGCAGCCTGTTTGTTTTCTTTGTCAATACCAGGGCATTTCATATCTGCTTAAAAGAGACCATCAGACAAAACTGGTTAAGATGGTGCAGATTTTCAATAATGTGGGTACTATTTCAACCCAGTGGGTACAGTTTCAACCCATTTGGTCAATTCTCTGTCCTGGAAATGTCATGCTGGTTTCTAAAACTTGAAGACCTGTATCTTTTGTTGCTACTGCTTTAGGTCTTCCTTCTCCTTTCCACCCAGTGCAAATGCTCCCCTTTCTACCAGACCCAGCTTGCACTTCCTCTCTCATGAATTCTTCTCTAAGCACTTTAAATCATACATGTTTCCTGTTCCTCTGGACCCACAAAGCACTTAAACACAGATTGCTCATTTGGTTCTCAGTGACACACTGCCTAGGATGGTAATTTAACTGTATTCCAGGTCTTGATCCAAAATCTCTCCCAAGTGCCGTGAGGTTAGAACATACAGCCTGTTTCTTTGTATATACCCACAGTCTATGTTCCATTGTTTGGTGTCAGTCAAATCGAAGTTTCTTCAGTGCTCTTTTACTTATTAGCTATCTGACCCCGTGAAAATATCTCATCTTCTCTTAGCCTCAGTTTCCTCATGGAATTGTTGAGAAGACTAGTGAAATTAGGTATGCAAAGAATTTAGCTTGTATGTGTGTATAATTGATGGGAAACAGATACTCAAAAAATGTCAGCGATCCCTAGAGAAAGATCTTTGAGAGCAGGAATTGTGTCTCCTTTCTTGTTTCTTGTTGACTCTATGTTCAAAATACATTCATATCCAATCACTTCTCATGATCCTCACTGCTACCAGCCCCCAACTGATTCTGGTCCCTGTCATCTCTTGCCTAGATGGTGGCATTACCTCCTGACAGCTCTCCTTGACTCTCTACTTGTGGGCCTGAAGTCTGTCCTCCACAGAGTCCAGAGTCCAGATCCTACTGAACTGAAGAGTGATGGGATCTTGGATAGAGTTCAAAACTTTTCCCCACCTTCTTATTTTCCCTTGTGTAAAACCCCAAGTCATTTATTTTTGTTTTTAATTATTATGGGTACATAATAGTTGTGTATATTTATAGGGTACATGTGATGCTTTGATACAGGCATACAATGTGAATTAATCAAATCAGGGTAATGGGGGTATCCATCACCTCAGGCATTTATCATTTCTTTGTGTTAGGAACATTGCAATTCCACTCATTTAGTTATTTTAATGTATACACAAACTTGTGAATTATAGTCACTTTGTTGTCCTATCAAATATTGCTCATTCTATCTAACTATAGTTTTATACCCATTAATCATTTCCACTTTTGTGTGTGTGTGTGTGTGTGTGTGTGTCTTAAAAAAATAAAAATGTATTCTCTTACAGTTCTAGAGTCCCAAAGTCTAAATTCAAGGGGTTAACAGGGCAGTGCTCCTTCTTGAGGCTCTAGGGGAAAATCTGTTCTCTTGACTACTTCAGCTTCCTGATACTGCCCTCATTCCTTGGCTGGTGGCGCTATCTTTGCCTTGTCCCTGTCTGTTTCTTCTGTTGCCAAACCTCCTACTACTAACTCAGATTTCCTCCTTCCCTTTTATAAGTACCTCGCTGATGACCCTGGGCCTGTGGGACAAGCCAGGTTCATCCACCCACCTAATGACCCTCTCTCTACTCGTTCACACGGCAAAGTCCCTTTGAAGATGTGAAGTGACCAACCATATCCAATTTAACCTTCTCCCATTCCTGCTACCTTTCCCACCTTCTGGTAAACATTATTCTACTCTCTGTCTCCATGAGAACAACTGTTTTTAGTATTTAGCTCCCACATATGAATGAGAATATGCAAGATTTGTTTTTCTGTGCTTGGCTTATTTCACTTAACATAATGTTCTCCAGTTCCATGTTATTTCAAATGGCAGGATTTCATTCTTTTTTGTGGCTATATAATATTTCATTTTGTACATGAACCACAATTTCTTTATTCATTCATCTGCTGATGGACACTTAGATTGATTGAGAATCTTGGCTATTGTGAACAGTGCTGCAATAAACACAGGAGTGCAGATGTCTTTTCAATATACTGAATTCCCCTCCTTTGGATATATACCCAGCAGTGAGATCACTGGGTTATAGAGTAGTTCTGTTTTCAGTTTTTTGAGGAACCTCTCCATGGTGGTTACACTCATTTACATTTTAGGGGCTGCTTCCCAAACCAACTTCCTGCCTTCATATCCTACCACTTTCCTACCACATCAACTCTGATCACACTGGTCTCCTGCTGCATGTGGACTACACCAAGAACTTCTCAGTCTCAGGACTTTTGTTCTTTCTTTTTCACCTGCACAACTTGCTCCCTTATATTTTTCAGGTCTCTGCTCAAATGTCACCTTATCAGAGAGGCCTTCCCTTACTACCCAATGTAAACATCTTTACTCACCCATCTCCCAACATTCTCTATCTCCCTTATTTGGCTTTGTTTTTCTCTGATTAACTTATTCTCTGAGGTATTCTATTTTCATCTGTTAATTTGTTTTCTGTCTTCCTCTTGGAAGGTAAGCTCCATGTGAATAAAGTCTTATTCTGTTCACTGCTCTATTCTCAATGCTTAAAAAAGTAACTGGAATAGTACATATAAGAATGAAGACATTAATGAAAAATTAATTAATGGCATGTTCTTAATAGCTATATGTTGGAAAGTCATCTGAATGTGTTAGCAATAGAAATAATGAGATACTTCAATAGACAAGCTTATGCTATACCCCCCAAAGTTTCAGCATATTATTTAACTGAATAAATTTTAATAGTCTGTAAATTTAGACTATGTTAGGATGGCCATATTTATTGTATATTATGCACTGTACCATTTTTGGCAAATATATTGTCATTCATTGTGTGGTGATTATGGGATTTCTATTTTGAGGCCATACATTGCTGTTGTAATTGTTGGAATCTGTTACTAGTGGAGTTTCCAGATTTTTCAGATAAAATACAGGATACCCAGTTAAAGTTGAATTTCAGATAAACAACTAATATTTTAGTGTAAGTATATCCCAAATATTGCATGGGTCATACTTACACTAAAATAATTCTTTGTTTATATGAAATTCAAATTTAACTGAACATCTGTATTTTATCTGGCAACTATAATCACTAGCCTGAATTTCTTGCCTGTTTGTCTCATAGTTCTGAATATTTTTCTACCTTTTCCAAATCCAAATCAAGCAACTTTAGCCTGGCTCCTTTGGCCTGCACTTTGCTATGGATCTATTTTACCACTAGAGGGATTATTTCACTTTTGTTTTTGGCAATTTGTAGAAAGTAAAGTCAAAAGATAAGAATGATTAAGTAAGAGTCCTTCCTTTCCCCTGACTCCAATAAAACAGAGTGTAAAGCACACACAGTTCAATTAGAACTTCACTCTGTGAGGGAGCTTTGAATAATGAGTTGCTCTCACTTGTCTCCACCATCTATTAACTCACCATCATGCAACAACAGATGGCCCGATGTGAAGTGTGCCTACAGGGCTCTGTTTATGGGGGAAACCTATGCCAAGGGCTGCATTTGTTTCTCTTTTCTAATCACCCATTTGGTGGAGATATTTTTGGAATATCCAGCAGTGAGCATTACTAGGCTGAGGGTTTGATTTGAAACCTGCATGGCTCGTGTGGGACATCTAGCATCTAAGCCCGTGGTTTTATATGATTTAAGGCTTTGTGTGGTGTTGTCCACTGAGACTTAAATGAAATATTTTTGTCCATGAACAAAGATCCCTCAAATTACTTTTAAGCTTATCTAAACAATGATAGTAATTATTCCGCTGAGGACTGTACAAAAATGTGTAGTTTTTTTCTGATAAATTTCATCTTGTTTTAGCTTTACCATGCCTTAGTTAATAGATTATATTTCTGACTTTAATCTCAAAATGAAGCACTGTCAATTGACATATTTATGAGTCACTGTATCTGATTAAGATATTTCCCTTTATTCCAAATGCTTAAAGGTGGGCTCCTGGATTTCAAAGGCCATTTGATTCAATAAGCAGAGTTGAAAGTCTTTCATGTTATGTGTTGCTTTTTAGTTCTATTTGTCCCATAAACTATTCCTAGTTTTGATTTTCTCAAGTTATGTAGAACTCTGTGAGGAAATTGCATTCTTAGAATTATTAGACTAAAGTAAAGGGCAAACATTTATAAAGAGAGTAAATATTAAAAGAACAGGCAGTATGGTGTAGAGCTTAGATTAAATAGTATTTGGTTTGCTTTGTTCTCTTACCTTTCAAACTCTGCTTACTCAGGGGCGCCACATAAAACAGAAACACCCATTACTGTGTACATGTTGGGTTAGTAAGAAAGAAAATGTACCTCCTGAAGAATATCCAGTGCTCAGTGTCTATGTCCTCAAGGTTATTTTTATTCCAGCTCAAATAACTATAGTAATAATAATAATACACAATAAATATAGTTAATTTTTCAGCATTCACTATGTGTTAGGCAGTTTTTTGTATAACATTTTACATATCATTCTATTCATGGAGAACTATGAACATGTTGTTAAAATTCTTCCGCTGGATTGCGAGATCTTCAAGGGCACTGGCCATCTTATTTATCCTGTCTGCCTCCCTAGTACCTAGCTTGGTGCCTGGCTCATTGTATTTCTCAGTAAGTGGAGAATAAATAAATGAATAAGTGAATGAGAAGACTATTGTTTTACCTTAAAATGTTAGAGGAGAATAATATTTACTGGATCATTCATAGTATCTAGTCAATTTTTGATCATATTTTAAAATTATTTACATTTATTTTATTTTTTTCTTTCTTTTAAATATATTTGATATATACTAAAGAATATATACACAAAGTAAAGCATGGTATTGTGACTACTCATGACCCACCATCCAAATAAGATCCTAGATCATTACCAATAGCTTTTACCTATGCGTGCTCACCTATATGTTCCTCCCTCTCACTCATCCCCTTCCTCCCCCACTGTAGGTTAATGACTGATCTGAAAATTTTGTTTATCATTCCACTATTTTTATTATTTATATTTTTTATATGTGTATGTGTGTCTAAAGAATACATTGTTCAGCTTTGCTTATTTTGAGCTTTGTAAGATAGAGTATCTTACTATAAAAGTCTGCAGAAATATGCTTTTTTTCACTTAGCATGATGCTCCTACAATTCATCTATGTTGTTGCATGCAGCTGTAATTCATTCATTTTTACTACTGTTTAATATTCCACTGTACAAATAAACCACAGCTTATTTTTTTTATTTCTTCTCCTGTCAATGGACTTTCAGAGCTTGATTTTTTACCTTTTTGCTAGCATAAGTGATGCTATCAGCATCAGCATTCTTGGACATAGTTTCTTGCACCTGTGCTAGAATTTCCTTCCGGCATATACCTACAATTAGAATTGCTGAGATTATTCAACATTACCAGATAATGCCAAGTGATTTAAGGAGGCAAACACTTTATTTTCTTGTGTGAAACAGAATTTAGAATCCAAAGTTAATCTAATTCAAACTACTTACCTTATTTTTTTCTTTAGTGTTGTGTCCCAGAAACTATATATCTGTTAAAGAGCAAATTCTAGTCAGGATGATACCTTACTAATCAGAACTGAGTGTTCTGGATGATAGTATATGGTCCATAAATGATACTTATTGGGCAAGGTCTTTGAGTGGTATCTCTCTGTAAACCAAAAGTCTAAACTCTGTGATGGTTGCAAAAATATAGAATGTTATAATTAGAATAGTCCTGAAGACTTTGCAATTCCCAAGAACTGTTCTTCATCTAAATCTCCTTGAGAACAGAAGCATTATTCTGAGAAAATGGGAAACAGTATTCCCATCCTTTCTGCTAATGCGGAGAACACCTTGGTACAGGATGAATTGAATGTGCCTAATTATTTCTAGGGCTAATTTTTGTTTAGCTTAGTTTATCCTTCCCAAGGATGTAGGTTGGTCTGTACTTACATAGCAGGAAAAATATAAGAGAAATCTCAGTTTAGTATGATTTATTGCTAAAAGTGTATTTTGTCCACATATACTTTACAAAAAAGTATTCATATAGTTTTATCTTTATTAGACATCTTGATACATCTGCTACATATTAGAATTTTTGACTAAAGAAGATTCCATGTACTTTAAGTTTTCATTTGACCTAAAAGTATTCATATGAATTGGGAAGATGACTTCCCAGTGGATTCCAATTATAATTAAGATTCTTAAATTGCCCATAATGTTCAGATTCAGACAAAAAGCTACATGTTGTAAATGTTATCAGAAAATAGACATACTGCGTAAGAAACTATTGGTATTCTGCTTGCATGCAGAGATTTTGTCCCTCAAGTGCTTTTGAACTGATCAAATCATTTACCTCTTTTTTTTTTTTTTTGAAATTTAAGTTGTTAAATTTCATATTCTTATTGTTTAGGAAAGATAATAGTAATGAATAAAAGACAATTGCCTAATATGCAAAATAATGTTTATTGAGCACATACCAACATACAATGTCCTTCACTAGATACAATGGGAGCTAACAGAAGAGAGCACAGCTGGACCTTGCCCTGTGAAGCAAGGGCTAAAATTTATATTGTAATACATGATAAACTACATAAAATAGAACATTAAATGCTTCGTGAAAATTGTAACAATTTTTGGGCGCGAGCTATATGTTGAGCAACTTTCTCTCTGTTTTTATAAATATAATTTGGATATTCAAAGATTTCTTTCACTTTGTAATTTTTTGTTTTAAATTACTACAGTTGCTAATATTAAAGTTTATTCACTGATGTAAGATGTAGCTTTGTAATTAGTAGAAATTTTTTTGGTTTTGTTCTCATCTTCATCCTTATTGCTTATAAATGTGTTTAGCACAGAGCTGCCCAATTAACATTAATTCTATAAACTATCATATACATTTTAAATAATAATCATAAAAACCAATAGAAAATATATTAAATCAACACAATGGTGTTCAATAGCTAGTGATGAGAATAAATGAGCAAAGCTAAATCCGTGTCTGAAAACATTGCTTATGCTGTAACCAAAGAGTTTACCCAATAGAGTCTAATTTCTCTAATAATATTTTCACCTCTGATATGCTCAAAATATTGTATTATAAACTATAGTCTCTAAAATAATGTTGGTGATGAGAATTTAATGACATGCATGCAGATTATGAGACAGTGGATTGTTTCACTTGAGGATATATTGAGTTTCCTTAAAACAGTTTTGCTACATTTCTACTTGGAAACAGGGTTAAGTTCATGACCCAGACTTGAAATGCATTGGCATATACAGTCGTGCCTAATTTTATTCTGAATTTGTTACTTATATTTAAGAAGAAAATAGAAGTTGGAGGATGATAAACTAAAAGATTTATACACACACACACATACAAACACAGAGTCATACGTCACTTAATGATAGGGATGCATACTGAGAAATGTGTTGTTAGGTGATTTTGTCACTGTGTGAACATCGTAGAGTGTATTCCCACAAACCTGGATGGTATAGCCTACTTCACACCTAGTAGCTCTTAGTTTACAAACCTGTACAGCATGTTATTGTACTGAATATTGTAGGCAATTGTAGCACAATGGCAAGTACTTGTGTATCTAAACATACCTAAATATACACAAGGAACAATACAAATGTGGTATAAAAGGTCACAATTGGTACACCTGTATAGGACACTTATGAATGGAGCTTGCAGGACTAGAATTTGCTCTGGGTGAGTTAGCGAGTGAGTGGTGAGCAAATGTGAAGGCCTACACATTACTGTACCCTACTGTGGTCTTTATAGACACTGTACACTTAGGCTACACTAAACTTATCAAAAAATAAAATTAATTACACTATGACATTATGATGACTGTGATGTCACTAGGCCGTAGGAATTTTTCAGCTCCATTTATAATCCTGTGGGACCACCATCATATATGCAGTCTGCCCGTGACTGGAATGTTATTATGCTATGCATGACTGTGTGTATGTATATGTGTATACAAAATCTTCCTGTTTTTCTTAAAAATGTTGGCTCATATTTTTCCAGGGAAATCACTAAACCGAAAACAGTCACTCATTTACAACATAAATACCAGTATTCAGTAAAGATCATAATTCATAGTCAACCATGATAACTACTGCCTAACACTTATGAAGTTCTTTGTAATTTGTAAAATGATTTTCATATATATTATCTCACTGACCTCTTCCTATAAAGTCATACACATGTCACAGATAAGGAAACTGAGGCCCATTTGGGTTATAACTTCCCCAGCATTTCATGATTAATAACTTGCCATCATTCTCTCACAGTTGGGTGCCTCTTAATACAGTTGCTTCCATTATTTTGATATGCATATATATTTTTACTTAGTTTAGCCATAATATACATAAAAGCTGCCTAAAAGTTTATATCTTATTTATTTATTACAGTATATATTCATGTTGCTATTTAGTTTTTATAAGTATTATCCTAAATATCTGTATAATATTTTCTTGAAAGGATGTGGATCTTTTCTTTTCATCTTCCATTCATTTATTAAAAATATTCATTAAGCCCTGATAGTGTGTCAGATACTAGGCCTGGAGAATATAGCCCTGAACTAGGCGGTTTGTTATTGTCAAAAACTTTAAAGAAAAGTTTTAGATACTGTTTTCTAATATGTAAAAACCACAACTGCATGCAGTGTTTATAATAAGTAGCCTGTTCCCTAGGATAGTTAGTAAGGAGGATT